>PVIU01008294.1:0-84519 GCA_004026605.1 Ondatra zibethicus
CCTCCTCCTCCTCCTCTGCAATTTTTTAAATTTCTTAGAAAAAAAAACCTATCTTTTCTCATTTTACATGCCAAATCTATTTCCCACTCCCTCCCCTCCTCCTGCTCACTCCACCTGTCCCCCACACTCACCCCCCCCATCCACTCCTCAGAGCAGTATGGCTTCCCATGGAGAGTCAACAAAGTCTAGCCCATTGCTTTAAGGCAGAATCAAGGCCCTCCCCCCTTACATCTAGGCTGAGCAAAGGTATCCCTTCAGAGAGAATGGGTTCAAAAGCCAGAAGAAGCAATAGGGATAAATCCTGGTCTCACTGCCAGTGACCCCACAGTCTGCCCCAGCCATACAACTGTCACCCACATTCAGAGGGCCTAGTTTTGGTCCTATGCTGGTTCCCTCGCTGTCAGGCTGGAGTTGGAAGGCTTCCATTAGCTCAGATAAGCTGTTTCAGTGGGTATCCCAACATAGTCTTTATCCCTTTGCTTATATTCTCACTCCTCCCTCTCTTCGACTGGACTTTGGGAGCTCAGCCCAATGCTCCACTGTAGTTCTCTGAATCTGTTTCCATCAGTTGCTGGATGTAGGTTCTGTGGTGACATTTAAGATAGTCATCAATCTGACTATAGGGCAAGGCTAGTTCAGGCACAGGAATACTACTAATGCTGTACAAAGGAAGAATGCAAAATTTATGGGTAATCCTCCAATAATTATTGAGATGCAGTGCTGTTCAGGTCTCTGTGGTTTAGCCACACCTCTTCTCTGTGGTTTAGCCACACCTTGATAGGTCTTTGCATTTCAGTGTGGTTGTTACGGTTTCACCCTAGAGCCAGCCTACATTTTTGAATGCTATTTTGAAGGTTCTAAAGCCTTTCAATTGGGATTAGCCAATGGGAGAGGTCACTGGGGCAGGTCTTTGGAGGTGATACCTGTTCCTGCCCAGCCCTAGTCTATCCACTGTCCTGTATGCTGCCATGTGAGCAAGCTTTGGCTACATTTTCACACTGCCATGTTTTCCCTGCTGTGACTGGACAAAATTTCTGATCCAAGAGCCAAAATAAAGCCTACTTCCCTTATTGTTTTGTCAGGTGCTTTGATCACAACCCTGGGAGAAATAATTAACTCAGTGGTCAAAAAGGAACACAACCAACATGGGTCCTATGAGATAACTCTTTTGGGACCTAAATGCACCTGGAAGAAAAACATTCAGGAAGGCAAAGATGAAGAGGAATTGTTGGAAATATTGCAAGAACATTCTGACTCCCTTGATCTAATTGAATTCTGTTGTGATGAAGGACTCAAATAACATTGTAGGAAATCTAGCTAGCAACCTAAAAACAAGAAGTTGAGAGCTGAGGAAGTGGCTTGGGGTAAAGACCTTGTGCACAGACATGACAATCTGAGTTTGGATCCTAGCACCCCATAGAAAGCCAAGTGTGATGGCTCACATTTCTGACAGCAGAGACCAACAGGCCTTGGGAGCTCCTTGGCCACCATGTCCACAAGCACCTCCAGCCTACCCCCGAAATATAGAGTATAGAGGAAGAAGACCAAGAATGATGGGTTGAGGAACCATAGCAAATGAAAATCAATTGTGACTTATCAGCCCTCTGCAGTTAAATGAGATGAAAGGAAGAGAAGCAATTTGGCAGGTCGAGGTTACAGTTAGAGCTCTTATGCTGTTACAGCAAAACAGCCTGGATGAAATGCTATTCCTGTTTTAATCTTTTTATCCCTTTTATCTCTGCCTTCTCTATTTTGAGCCTAATTCATATGGCTCATGCGAAGAGCCAGTTTAATATGAAAGAGAATAGGTGGTTATTTAGTCAATCTGAGATATATATATGTGAGATAACTCTTCTAAACAATAAAATAGACCACCACATGGCAGCCCTGTGGAAAGTCTCAGGAAGGATGGAAGTAGCCTCATACAAGAACATTTGCTGTATCATTTCATTTAGGTGACTTTCTACTAGGCAAAAATGATGAAAAATTCAAAGCAGTGATTGGCTCTAGTAATCAAGCTTTAACCAGAAAAGGGCATAAAGGAACTTTGCTTGATATTCATAATGTTCTATATTTTGATGGGAGTTTGATTTAACACAAGTATCAAATGTGCTGGCACTAATAGTATCCCCTGCTTCTAATTCCAGCACTTGGGAAACAGAGGCAGGTTGATCTCTCTGAGTTCAAGGCCAGCCTGGTCTACAAAGCAAGTTCTAGGACAGCCAGCGCTACATAGTGAGATGAAAAACTAATAATACCAAATTATACTGTATTGCTTGTACTTTCCTATATCTTAGTCATTTATACTTATAGCCATGTGGTTGGTGGTATTCATCAAGTTAGTCTAATGTCTCCAACTTTCTTTGAAATGTGTGAACAGATGGATTGATGCATCCAGCGGTGGTGGTGCACAGCTTTATTTAATCCCAGCACTCTGGAGGCAGAGGCAGGTGAATCTCTGTGGACTCGAGGCCAGCCTGATCTACAGAGTGAGTTCTAGGACAGCCAAAGCTACACAGAAGCCCTGTCTCAAAAAAAAAAAAAGATGGATTGATGAAATCTGCAAAGAAAGATAGTTGATAAAGCACATACATTGATGGGAGAACATTTATTGTAGGACTTAAGTAGTTTAATATCTGGTAATTGTATAATTCTTTTAGCTTATGTATTTGAAATTGTAATAATAGAAAATGAGGGGTGGGATTGAGTAGTGGGGATGACTTAAGACACCAGGTGCTTGGCCTTATGGTGCCTTACTTTCTGGTGACTTAGAGCAAAGGTACTAGAAAGAGTGGAGGCTGGAAAGAAAGTTATTTTGAGGAGATATTACCTGATAAGACTGGAATTAGCCTGCTCTGGAAAAATACCCACATATTTCCTGGTCCATAAGTGCTTAGTGCTTTGGTATTTTGATAAGGTTGTCAGAGTGTTGTGAGCAGCATAAAGCACGAGTCAGATGTGTTTAATACTTTATGAGAATTCTTTCTGCCTTTTCCCCTGGCCTTGCCGCTTCTCAGAGTGTGTGTCTATTAAAATTTATGCTTGGAAATAATTATTTATTCAAAGACATTATTTTCAGTGGTCTTTTTAGGAATTAGGGTTCAGTTCTTAGAGTACTGAGTATTAAATCAGGCCCCATGTATGCTCAGCGTTCTACTTCTGAACAATTTTCCCAGTCCCCAAGACATTTCAGTCTCTGTCCCTGCTTGAACTCACTGCAAGGCCTGAATTCATCCCAAGTATTAAAAAGACCAATTTGCTTTTAATGAAATTGTGTTGGTCATAGGTAACATGATGACATTAAGCAACAGTGCAGTTGGGACTGGAGAGATTTCCCAGCAACTAAGTGCTCATACTGCATTTGCAGAGGACCCGAGTTCAGCTCCCAGGTTGTGCACAGTTGCCTGTAACTCCAGTTCCAGAGGATTCAGCTCCCTCTTCTCAGAGGCACTTCACTCACATACAAAAATCCCAGCCCAAAAGAAACGAAAATCTTGTAAAAATCGTTTATAAGAAACACTGCAGTTCACTGTAAAGTCACATCTTCAAGGATGTCCTCACTCCTGCTGTGGTACTCCCCTGTAGAACCATCTGAAGATTCCAGAGAAAAGAAAAACACTGGGGTCCATTCGAGAAGTTTGCAAGTGCTAAGAAAAGAAGTTGAGACCCAGAAACCCTGAAAAAGAAGAGATGAAAACCAAGCTGAGAGGAAGAAGGAAAGCACAACTTCTGGAGCTGAGGACTGTCACGTGTAGAGTCACAGGCAGCATCTCTGCCTTGGTCCTAGCTCCGTCTTCACAGCCCAGCACAAGATGATGAGCTAGGAAGTGTTGCTAGTGAAGTTAACATGTAATCTGAAGCCGGAGAACAGGGCCAGAAGCAAAGAAGAGGGGGAGAACTGGTATTAATGAGAACCCTGCAGGCAGTTGTTAGTCTAGCATTTCATCTGCCCCTCTCTGTTACAACAGCCCTGAGAAGTGATGGTGTCTTGCTCCAGGGATCTGAAAGTGAAGCTCAAAGAGGCAAGTGAATCATGCCTACTCACACTGAGCCCACTTTTGCCTGATCTGAAGCCCTTTCTCATCCTACCCACTTTCTTAAGGACCCAGCATGCCAAAAAAGGATCCCACATTTCCAGTGAAGTAAACGCAGGCACATGGTGAAGTTCTTAGTGTAGTCTTATAATTTGACTCATTATACCTGAAGATTCATTTCATTTTCTCATTAAGCAAACACAAAGCTAGTAGTGCCAGCAATTTGATATGCCCTTAGTGTGAGGGACTTAAGACCTGTGTGTACTTAACAAGTCTAACCTGTTTTTAGTGTTTAACTAGCCAGCTCCTGTCTGAGTGTTCTTTAAAAAGTAATTATACCCTTCAGGGTATACTCACCTAAGTCTTGACAGCTGTTCGTCTTAGAGCCCCATCATATGGAAAGCTCTGCATTTACTTTGGTTATTGTTGTTGTTTTAATGGAAAGGCCATAAAGTAGTCAGTCATCTTTACAAGTTATCTGAGAAGGTACAGAAATGACTTGGTTCTCTTTGTGGGTATTTGTCTCTTATTGAAGATTTTGTGTCATCATTTTTTTCTATCTTTGTTGTCTTTACTTGAAGGGGGATTTTACCTGGAATAAAGTTGTTTGCAATGTATTATTGTTTACCGTCAAGATCCTAGATACTTGGAGGCAACAGTATCTACCTAAACTTGTCTTTTTTTGTTGTGGTGGTTTCTTTGATCTTTGTTGGTGGATATTGTTAAATATTCTTATTTTTATGTTCTCCGTTTACAGATGGTGGCCCCCGGGAAACATTGATGCATTTTGCTGTACGACTGGGACTTTTGCGGTTGACATGGTTCCTGCTACAGAAGCCAGGTGGCCGTGGAGCTCTCAGCATCCACAACAAGGAAGGGGCAACGCCTGTAAGCCTGGCATTGGAGCGAGGTTATCACAAGCTCCACCAGCTTCTGACTGAGTAAGCATTCATTCCCATTTCCCTCTTGTCTGGCCCCACCCATATTTCATAGCAGCACAGCCCACTGGCTCTGCACCTCGCCTGCCACGGAGGTCTGCAAGCTTGCTCCTGCTAACTGCTTCATTGTTGGGAGGCCAGTGTGAGTCACGTTACCGTTTTTCTTTCTCTTGTCTGTTTTCACTGCTTTTTATTGTTTGCATTTTATTGAAAACTCAGAATGAAATCTTGTCTGTGGGGACAGTGTAATGTTACTAGTGTATAGTTTAGATGATAGTAGAGGAAGAAACAGTGTTGCTGTGCCACACTTTTTTTCTGGTGTATCTTTAAGACATGAGTAACTATTAGAAATTGATAGTTAGATGTTAAAATTATATATAAAATACGGTAAAAAGTAAAAATATAATTTCTGTGGATAAAGTTAAGAGCAGTAGTTTCCTATGAGTAGCAGTTAAAAGCAATTGCATTGTCGTGGAAATATGCAGTAGGAAATCCTGTTTGTCTTTGAGTTCAGTTTTTGTTTCTTTAAAGACTCCTTTGGAGGAAGGACTAGTAGTCAAAACATTGAAGGATTTTTTTTCCTTTTTAAATAAAAGAATAAATAGAGTAGCCAGTGCTTTTTCATTGGAATATTTTCTTGCTTAATATGTTTTTACTAGTTTTATGATCATCATTTTTCTGTCATATTATATGAACCAAACTGTATTGGTTCCCTCTTCTTTAGTATGAGGAATCCCTGTAAGCTGAGGCAGTGTTTCCAGATTCTCAGATACTTTGCTTTGCTTGAGTTGGATTTAATTTAGTTGCATTTCATGTCATTATTAGTTGTGCAAGGTGACTGGAAGGACCAGGAGGAGGGCATCGGATTTAAACAGCTTACAGTTATATAAGCAGAGTTGTTTTCTCTTTCCTTTTTTTCCCCCCTTCATTTGCCAAGCTTATAACTTTCCCAGTCAAGCCAGGCAGAAAGGTCTTCTCAGATCAGACAGCTTTGCAGTGGGTGCTGGGATGCAGTAGTGGAAGGAGGGGCGCCCTTCATCTTGGATGAGCTTCCGATACCTGAGCTCTCCTATGACCGTATTCCAGAACGTGATCTGTTCCGTGCCTTCATCCTTGCCGTCTGGCCAGTGATCAGTTTCCTTCTGTTGTTTGCCTCCTGGTTTCAGACAGGGAGGATTGCTTTAACAATTGAAACAATTAACTAGGAATAGCTGTTAGAGTTTTTTAATGCAGTTCCTTCAGATCTGATATTACAGCTGAGTTTTTGCTGGGAAGCTGAGTTTGTCATGGACTGCCATCCAAATGGGGAAATAAAGTGATTGCAACATCTTCATTGTATGTGTGGACTAGGATGTCACAAGACAGTTATTGCAGCATGACATTAAGAATGTTGGAATAAATTTATTCTTGGAGATTTTTACTTACTTCTAAATACAGCCTCTGTTGTTTACAGAAAAGTAAAAGACACTAGTGCTTCCCTTTAAAGGGACAGTGGTGAGGGAAAAGTCAACCTGAGAAGTAGAAGTAGAGGACTTTAATAAGAGTGTGACCACCTTACTTCAGGTTTGTCTCGCTTAGCGTGAATTTCTCCAGGTAGTTACTGTTTGAAGCCAAGGAAAAGTGCTGAGTCACGGCTGGCAATTAAAAAAGTAGATGTGGTTCTCCTAGTTCTGTTAGTCTTAGTTGCATACCAGTGGGCTTTGCTAGAATTCAGTCTTGCTGGTGGGTTAGGAGAGATCATTCTCTCTCTCTCTCTCTCTCTCTCTCTCTCTCTCTCTTTCCCTCTCTCCATGTTGTGGGGACACACACACTCTAAAATATACTCTTTTGATTAGTTTAATTATATAACTCATTGTTATGTAACTGTCACCACTATCCGTTTCTAGAACCTACCATGAACTCACACAGAAACCCTGTACTCAGGTAGCCCTAACTCTGCATTCACTGTTTCTCCCTTCCCCTGGTGACCTCTGTTCTACTTCCTTTCTCCAAGAATTTTTATTCTAGGTACCTCACATGAGCAGAACATAGAGTGTGCTTCTGCAGCTCGCTTGACATCACTTAGTATCCTTAAGATTCAGCTCTGAGCCAGGTATGGTAGCACACACCTTTAATCCCAGCACCTGGGAGGCAGAGGCAGGTGGATCTCTGTGAGTTCGAGACCAACCTGGTCTATATAGTAAGTCCTAGAACAGCCAGGGCTATGTAGAGTGACCCTGATTCAGAAATGAAAATGATTCAGCTGGGTTAATGAAGTATGTATCAGGATAATAACATTATTTTGAGGTTTCTAAAAAAGATTTAAATATTCTCATCATAAAAATGTAGTAGATAAGGTGATGGATATGTTAAGTGGGTTGATTTAAATAGTTCTTATACTGTATACATCTATCAGAATAGGCACATTGTGCTCCATAAATATGTAGGTTGGATATTTTTTTTGCCAGTTTTAAAAAGGCCCCAAAAAAGTAAAAGGTAGAAGTAACGTAAATGTTGATCACCAGATGAGTAAAAAAAAAAAAACATGTAAGCAAAATGTGTGTGTACAGGATGGATCATTATTTATGAGAAAGGAAACAGGTAAATCACCTCCAGAGAGGCAAGTTAACTGATTTATGGTAAGAAGGTAGTGAGCCTGAAATAGGTGACAAATCTCCTAACAGGTTGTTGATTGCTTACTACTTGTGGGATCCTTAGAACAGTCTGAGGAATAGGCTTGATAGGATCTGTAGAGAATACAGGCGAGCTTGTGGCCATTACTGAGTGAAGGGTTTGTTTTAGAAGACTCATAAAAGTTTTTTTGAAAGTTAAGGATTGCTGACTGCACATTACTGTCTCTCCAGTGTATACTAAAATCTTCAGACGTTGGATAAAACTGTCTTCCTCTCATTCTCACTTTCTTCCACGTAGACCTGATCCACCCTGTCTCCTTTCTTTTGTGGTCCTGGGATTGAGCCCCCCCCCCCCAGCCTTAGGAATGATAAGCATGTACTTACGCTCCTGCGCTCCATTCTTGGCTCTTTAGTGTATGTATGTAGCATGCTTACCAGGGAAGGGCAGAGGCTGCATACGGTGACTTCCTCTATTGCTCCACCTGAAAGGTCTTTGCTTTTTGTCCTGAAACTAGAGCTTGGTTTGTTTTCATTTTTGGTTTTTTTGTTTGTTTGTTTTTGTGCTTTTTTTTCTTTTTCTTTTTCCTGCTAGACTGACTAGACAGCGTCCTGGTCCCCCTGTCTCCACCCCCCTAGCACTAAGGTGACAGACCTGAGTTCATCATTCCTGACTTCTTATGTGGGTGCTGAGACTAGGAACTCAGATCTCTTGCTTACACAACAAGCACTTTACTGGAACATCTCTCAACCAAGGCCCATCTCTTTCAAAATCACCTTTAAAATTAGGACCAGATTAAGGAAGGATTGTGCACTCAAGAGAAAACTCCAAACAACTAAATAGCTATTTATTTACATTCTAGTCTGTGATGGTTAGTTTAATTTGTCAGCTTGACAGAATCTACAATCATCTGGGATGTGGGCCTCTGGGCAGGTCTAGGGAAGATTATCTTGACTGCACTTACTGAAGTAGGAAGGGCTGCCTGCTGTTGGTGGTACCATTCCCCTGGTTGGTGGAGAAAGGGAGCTCTGTTTCTTGATTGTGAATGCAGTATGACTGGATATTTCATGTTCCTACTTCCTTCGCCTCTCTGTCAGTACAAACTGAACCCTGTGAGCTTTTTATACACCCTTAAGTTGTTGTTTTTTTCCAAGCCCATTTTTTCACAACAATAGGATAATAGGTGGTAAAGGATTCATTCCAAGTATATTCTGGACAAAAGTAAAGATGTAAACAGAAATGACCACCAAGATGTACATAATTCAAACATAATTCCCTTATAATGAACAGTTGCTGAAGTGGATGACAATATTTACAATTAGATCAGTCATACAGGCATAAGGGCATGCTATGACCATAAGATACCCTTTGGTACTTTCAAATCATTTCATATTTTAGTTCAGTTTTCACAGCCCAACTCATTCTTTAACAACGAATTTTTATGTTCGTTCAATCAGTTTTACACCTTTAAATTTTTTAAATTGTTTTTTAAATATTTATTTTGTATGTATTGTTTTGCTTATATGCATCTATGTGCATCTGTGTGCCCTAACTACATGCACATACCATGGAGTCAAGAAGAGGGCATCAGATCCTTTGGAACTGGAGTTATGAATGGTTCTGGGAACTGAACCTGGGCCCTCGGGAAGAGCAACAAGTGCTCTCAGTCTCTGAGCCATCTCTCTAGCCTTGATTTACTCTAAATCACTCATCCACTCTGAGCCTAAGTCCCTCTCTGTTACTGGTCTGCCTCGTCACATTGTGGTTTGAAACAGATGAAATCTGTGCAGATGCTTTGCTCAACTACATGCCGATCTGCTTGAAAGTTTCATAAAATTGTGTGTAACAGCATCAGTAGTCTTAAGGTCCCTACACTGTACAACTCAAATTTGTTTGGTGTGCTGGGAATTCTTTTTTGTAATATATATCATGGTTTTCTGGAAGTTAAAATTAGTAGAGAAAATTTCAAAGCAGCCACTTTTGAATGTGAAGTCTTCCACCTTGAGGCAGTAGATTAAAAACCACAGGTTGATTTTTAAAATGATGTACATTGCTTCTGTCTTTAGAAGAAAAGAATTTTTTAAAGATTGTCAACTCTAGAGTGTTGACATAAAGTGCTGAGATATTTTAATTGCTAGTAAGAGCCAGTTTACAAGTATTTATAAGCTTTATCTGATTTCTGGTATTGATTTAACAAATAGTTAGTTACCTGCTGAATGCCTGTGTTGCACTGGAATCCATAGTTAATACATTGCAGATACTATTTAGCCTTACAAGGATCTTTCTGAAGAAAATGTATTTGTGATTTGTGGGTGAAAAATAGGTGCTCACAGAACTAAAATAACTACTGAAGAATACATAGAACGTGGTTTCACACAGACATCAGTGGAAGTACAAGGCCAACATTCTTTCCTGTATAGAAATTTGACAGGGAGAGATTGCTAGGACGCAGGATTAAATAGTGCTTAACTATAGAAGGGTCTACTTTCCATTTAGCCCCAGCCTTTGTATGGAGAACACAAGATTCTCATTGTTGTAACGTTACAGTTAGAGAACTCATTAGGATTTTTAAAGTATGATTGGTTACACTTATGCTAGTGTCTTCCTTTTGAGTCTCATAAAAGCCTGGTGAATGGGTAGAATAAACACTAGTGTCCCTATTTTATAGATTGGAAACTGAGGTAAAGGAAATGAAGTGCTTTGCCCATAGCCACAGGCCCATAAAGTAACAAATAAGCTTAGTCCAAAGTGTCCTGATGACATTTGTAAATGTGCAGGACACAGACTGAGACCTTTATAAGTACCAAGTACTCAATCACAGGCTATTTCAGTAGGCAGTATTAACCCTTCTCAGAGGGTTTATGCTTGTAAGTTTCTGAGTCCTACTTTTGAGACAACTTAAACATGAAACCCAAGTCCAGGGCATATTGAATAACTATGTGTACACATCGCACAGTAGAACCAAGGACTATTGCACAAGATGTTCTGTCAACACTGTGACTGCCTTTTAGGGGTCCTCTTAAAGACTTGATAAGTGGATTCCAGTAGCTTAGCTGTTACAAAACAAGTTTGGGACCTGTGCATTTTCTGGAGAGGTGGTGGAAAGATGGAATAGATGTGTAAACTTAGCTCTAAAATAATGGCCAGACAGAAGAATCTGGAACAGCCTGACTCCCATCTATCTTGCTTGTTATTCATCTGGTTCCCCATTCAGTATGTGATCTGAGTTTTCGTATTTTGTAAAGATGAAATCATAGAACTGGTTGTTGGAAGTTAGAGATAGGGAGGACACCAATACTTATCAGATGCAAGTAGCCACCTTGTCTTGTGCACACAGCTGCTTTGGAGCTTTTCATGGCTTCTCATTTAAAATACCTCAGCAGATATGAGGTGTAGTTCCTGGGGTATCTAAGTAGGTTGCCCCAGGCTATATTCACAAGCCTGACTTTGGCCAAAAAGCGTATTTGGTAGCAATATCAGGTTTGTAATTGGCAATGTGTTGGAAAATTGAAAAGTACATGTCTTTTCTGAAAATTATGAACTGTGTTCGACAACAATTCCAATTACCGTATACTGTATTTGTACTAGGCATTTTTTAGAAATACTTATCCTTTCTGCAACCCGTGGGGAATGAGGACATTCTCTCCATTTACAAAGAAACAGTTAACATCAAAAATGGGTAGTTGGGTAGTAGAGCAGGGCTTTGTACTGCTCCAGAAGTTTAGTTTTCACATTGCTTTAAGCATCGTGTAAAAAAATAGGTAGGTATTAGAAGCTAGTTGGAATCATAAGGTATTTCCTAGCATCTTTTCTTTAAATCCTTCTTCTCTGCTGTTGATGTCAAGTGATCTGAACAGGTGTTCATTCTCTGTTGTCAGGTAATGTTGAGGCTAAGAGTTTCTCATCATATTTGTGGAATTGCAGAGCAGTTTTGGTGGCAACAGCCTGTGATTTGGCCTGACTATGGGGTTTAGTAGATACAGATCAGAAAATGAAGGATCACTTAGAGCATCTACTTTATAATTAGTATATGCTAATAAACATAAAACATTCATAAAAATAGTTGTGCTAAATAACAATTTTTCAAAAAATATTTGGCCCAAATTGGGTATCATTAGCATGGAATAAAGTTATATGATTTTAAAAATATGTATAATCCTGTACATTTATTACAGTTTAGTCATTGCACTTTTGACAGCTTGTCCTTACAGTGGAAGGATTTCTCCGTATTATCATGTATTAGATTGTCCTTCAGTTATTTAACTTGTGTGTACTTTTTCATGTCACGTCAATAATATCTATAATTAGTTGGATTATAAACAATCAAGTCAGGAAAGTTTTTAGCAACATGTTTTCTTGAAAGCATTTGTGTTAACACTCTTTCTTAAGCCAATCATAAAACTGTTTTCACTGCCTAAATTGACTGTCGTTGTATAAAAATTATTTTGACAAGGTTTTATCTAAATGTTTAGTGTCCACAGGTACAAAAAAGGATTTATATTCCTTAAGTACTTTTATTGAAGTTTTGTTTTGATATTAGTTAGTGAAATTGACTTTTCTTCCAGACACATTTTCCTCATGTTTTATTTGTGGATTGAAGATGATTTGTCCTAGTTAACATTTTCTTCTCTATAAAGTTTGGAGATGGCAGGTATTATTATTCTGCTTTTAATGTTTTCTATAAGTCATGAATGATTTATAAATAGAATGTTCTTTTAAAAGGCAAATAACTAAAGTAGGATAAGATAATTATAATTTAGAAATTTTTATGTTTTTTTCATTTTTGTCTTAATTTTCTTTATGTAGCATATTTATTGTATTTGTATATGCATTGCTGTGTGTTGGTGAACATACCTATGTATACACACTTAGAGGCCAGAACTTGGTTTCTGGTACCTTCTTTATCGCTCTCCACCTTATTTTTTTGAAACGGCCTCTCAGTGAACCAGCAATGCCCAGATGGCTAGATGTGCTCACCAGTGAGGTTCTAGGAGCCACCTGACCTAGACCCCTCATCTCTGCAGTTACTGGCTTATGCCCCTACCTCTGGCTTTTTATGTTGGTGTTGGAGAGATGAGCACATTTGTTTATGGTTACATACCAGTCACTTTACGCTTTGGGCCTGTTCCCTAGCACACTTCATCTTTTTAAATGTTAATAAATGCTATTTTAAAAATTTATAAAGATCTAATGTTTGTAGTTCTTGCCTATACCTTCAAGTTTTCATAAACATTTGTGTCAAGAAAGATAAAATGTTCTTCCCAAGTTTTCTGGTACCAGTACATTTTCTCCATACTGATACTGTAAAGCTAGTTGTCTTGTCCATATGAAAATTATTAGTAGTTCTGCAATTAATGACAACAGTTTTTATAGTCACAAGTTATAGCATTTTACTATTATATTAAATGTATATGTTATGCATAGCCAGTAGAACTCTGTATCAAAAAGCATATAAGAGGTTTTTACTTTACATTATCTAGAAAGTACTTGGAGAATGCATACTTCCTGTATTAGAAGAGCAACTTCATGGGTGGATGATGTAACCTCCATATTCATTTGATCATTGACCACATAAACTTTCAGTAGACTGCTGTGGGATGGTTTTTCTGTACGTTATGAATATGTTTTGCTTTGGCCTATGGCAAGGCAGGATAGAGCCAGATGGGAAATTCAAACATAGATACAGGAGAAGAAGGGAGGAGTCTGGGAGACACCAGCAGCCACCAAGGAAGCAAGACATGTAGAAAATGAGGTATCAAGCCACAAACCACATGGCAAAGCATAGATAAGAAATATGGGTTAATTTAAATGTAAGAGCTAGTTAGTAATAAGCCTGAGCCAATGGGCCAAGCATTTATAAGTAATATTAAGCCTCTGAGTGGTTATTGGGGAACTGGTCGGCAGGAGAGAAACCTCCAATTACAATACTGCTTTTCTTGATTATCCACTTTTCTTACTGTTTTATGGTTATACATACCATGAGACTGTGACACTGTCTCTTAAAATAGTAAAAGTTCCCCACCCTTTGGATTTGGAATGAGGGTCATTAATAGTAGTAAGTGTTTGAAGGTCATTGCCTGGCAACCACCTTAATAAGATCTCTGTGCTCACTAGTATTATTACATTATCATCATCTGATAGCACTCAGAGACCTCCTTCTGATTTTGTCCTTAGGAATTATACCAGTCCCAATGATATACCACATTTTGCTTTGTAGTTTGGGGCTTACAAACACTGGGCTAACTCTTGGCATTCTTGTTCATTTGAGCCTCGAAGTGAACTTAGTGTTTTGTCCTTATAGATGATAAAATTGAAGTGCAGAGAAAATATAGTTCCAAGATCACACAAGTGGTTCTATTGGAATAAAGAAGCCAAACTAAGACTGTCTTTTTCTAGTTATGGCCTAATTACTTCTCTGTAAATTTTCTCTTTTTCTAATTATTTAAGAAGAAAATGTTTACAACATGATACCGATGATAGATGGCACTGCTAAATTATGTATCTTCTTGGCTTTTCTTTTCCTTTGTACTTCTCCTGTGCTGGTTATTTAGGGGAGAGTGACAGTTCTGTCTCCTACTGTAGTTTGAATAGGGTTTTGGACTCATATATTGATCCTCTGTGCAGTGTTCATTGAAGGTGAGACATACCAGACAGCCCTCAGGTCTGAGAGGACCACACTGGGAAGAGATGAAGGCAGTTCTTATAACCAGAACTAGTTATAAAAGTAAACCTGACCCAAGGTCATTGTTTGGCTTTTGGCTAGTAATAATTATCCCTGCTTCCATATATACTTTGGAATGCTGTGTCATCCACCATGAGATGACAGCCAAGGAGAGTCTTCCTAGAGCCAATGCTTTTACCTTAACTTTTAGCATCTAAACTAAACTAACAAGCCTCTTTTATTTATATCTATCCAGTGTTTCATTATAGTAATGAAAATGGACCAATACATCCCATACATCCATCCCTCCAAATAGAAAGAGGAAAGTCAATAAAGTACCTAGTGAATCTGCACATACGTGGATATTTATCTGACAGTATCTAGCTAAGAAGAAAGCTCCATTTTGAGCAGAATAACTCTTTTCCCCTTGGTCTACTTGCTCCTCTTCTGGAATTTAGACTCTGCAGCTCCATTTCAGTGGAGTTGTGGTTGACTTTGTAAACTCCACTGAGGTTTGGCAATGTTACAGTGTTGTGGTTTCATGTAAGATATTGCAGTAGCTCTCAAATAAGGAACCAGATGTTGCAGTTTCTTGTCCAAAGTAGGCTGGGGCAGAACACCCCATTTCCGAGGGCTGGCCTGAGTGTTTTTGTCTTTTCTTAAAGTGATAGTATGAGTCCAGAACCGAAATAGGATGGGCTTGAGATATTCATGGTGCTTGAGCAGACAAGTGTAAGTATCAGCTTTCAAACTGATGTAATATTAGTCTTCACTGGTGTTTTTTTCACTAGGTTTTTATTGTAATTGAACAAGAAGTAGCTTTGGACTTCCCCTGAATGACTAGTGTTTCTAAGTCTGAAAAATCGTGTTGCTCTGTAGTTTCTTGGGAGCTTTCATGTATGTTAGCATTAAGCCTGATTTTTTTTTTTGAAGTTGCAAGGTGAGAGAGTAGAGAATAAATTATTGACTATTGTGTAGCAGCTAGGTTACTCAGAATTAGTTGAAGTCTACTGTAGGCATATTGAATTTTGTTGAACTGCATATGTAAACTCTTTGAGTTTGGTGCCAGTTAATAGTCTCAATTTGGATGCTATAACCCTATCTCTAGAGAATGACTTCTAATTTATATTATTCTACAATTTAAAAATGTGTTGTGGATCCTGTAAAATTAATGAAAACAAATACCTAATATGCCTGATGGACTTCTGTTACATGTTACATCATTTTGTGTGTGTTTGTGTGTGTGTGTGTGTGTGTGTGTGTGTGTGTGTGTGTGTGTGTGCAGTTTGGATGTTGCTATAATTTGAAGCTACTACAGTGGTAGATAAAGTTGGGAAGTTAAAAAGAGGCACACAGTTTTAGAATTGAGTCTGTATACAATTTATGATCTTTTGATTTATTAGCTGGGTGTTCTGGAGGCAAATTACCTCTCAAATCTAAATTTCCTTACATGCAAAATGCAAATACAGTGATCCTAGCCACGGAGGATTAAAGGTGGCTAACGATGCCTGGGTTCTGACTAAGCAGCTAATATTGTTTGTTAGTGTCATCCTTTGCTTGTTCTTTTGTCTGCTGTCTGAATGTTTTGTTGCCATCACTAAGAATAAAGTCCTAGTTCCCACCAGAACTCATGCTGCTCTCACACACAACTCTCATTTTCATAAACATTTTCCCTATTCCCATTGCTCTCTCTGCACAACTACCCTGGCCCTGGCCTTACCGCCAGCTCATTGCCACCTCAGGTTTTTACACATTCTTTGCTGGTTGCCTGAAATTATCTGTTTATCATTTAAGTCAGTTTTCATTGTTGCTTCTTAGAGCTTTTCCTGATGACTTATATGAGGAATCAAATTCTATCCCTCAGTAAAAGAAGCTGTTTCAGTAGGACCCTTGTTTCTTTTAATTCTTCATTAATATATAACCAGTATCTTTACTCATAATAAATACTGAATAAATATTTGTTGAATGTTGGAGGAAATAATGTAATTTGATCTTTAAATGTCTAGAAAATGCAGTATTTTGAGGTATCTTAAGATTTGGATTTCCAAGCGGATACAAAGGAGAGAGGCTTCAGGCACAGTGCATTTATAGATAATAAAATGGCATGCTCTTTGGTGTTATCTTTTCAACAAGATTTTGGAAATTTATCCATAATAGAAAAGATCAGTATGAACATGTGAAACAAATACTTATATCAAAACCTAGTACATTTCCAAATACTGACTCAACCCCATCTTCAGGTATAAGATTTATGTTTGCATTTATGGCTCACACAAAGCAAATCAACATTTTCTATGAATATCTTCTAGAGCTTTTGTAAATACATTTTCTTTTAAGGCACATATGCTTTTGAATATGTTAAAATTTGCACATTCACAACACCTCATTGTACTGTTTTATAATGTAATCTAAAACATTTTGTGTTTAACTGTACATAAATCTCATTAATCAACAAAAGCTATCAAATTGAGCAAATACTTTGCTGGAAATAAATTAATAAATAGACTTTGCTCTTGCACTGTAGCTCTGTGAAACCTTGATTATTTACGTTTCATCTATATACAGAATACTGGTATTGTCACATAGAAGATTGGATGTGCTTTTTATTGTTGTTATAGAGAACTAGATAATCCTTTATAGTTGCATTGTGTTTATTGTGAACTATAATTTGCTCCCAGCATTTCATATTTGGTTCAAGGGAATCATCTCAATAAATTACAGAAGCCCTTAGTAACATGGCTATTAAAGTTGATCTTTGGACGCTTTTGACATCACCATCATTATCATCATCACCAATAGTAGCCAGTTGTGACCTGGGCTTTTTAAATCCCTTGAATTCTATTCAGTTAAATTTTCCATTTTTCCCAGGGCTTTGTGAAGCCTCCCTTTGATGGAGTAAGTCTCTAGCCAATACTGCGTGTGCTGTGCCACCTAATGCTGCTTATTGTCCTGCTAATTACCACTTTCCAGTATCTGTTGATGTTAAATTTCATTTCCCAAATAATTCATTTTTAGAGTTTTTACTTTGTAATAAATTGGAAAGAAAAAAAGCTGTGATTCTCTATCATGAATAGAGAGAATATCTTCCTTTTCACTTAATCTGTTGTACAGTGCTGTTATTAGGGAGAATAATGTTACATGTTGCTTCAAAAGTAGCAGGTTAGGACAGATAAAAGTCACACTAGTTGCTGAGAATTGAACTCAGGACCTCTGGAAAAGCAGCCATGCCGGCATAACACTGTATGCATAATAAATAATTTTAAAAAAAAGTCACCCTAAACATAAAAGATGAATTGTTTCTTTATTGTTAACTAATTTATTGGTCTAATTGATGGATAAGGTGAATGCATTTCAATAATACATTCTGTAAAACTTAAGTCAAAGCAGTGGACTTTCTAAAGATGTATTAGGTTCCTATAAGCTTGTTGGTTTGTTTATGGGTTTCTGCCTTGAACTTCAGTAACCTAGTATATTGCCAAGTGAACTTCCTGACTGAAAATTGAGCATCCTATCAGACTAATAAACAAAATTTTCTTTTTCAAGTGGAAAAAGTAGTTTATAGAATAACAACTTTATTGTAACTTTAAGTTACTGATTTAATTAACAAATTGCTTACAGAATTGTAGACTCTTTACATGGAAGTTTATTGATCAGGTGATTTTAATGTTCAGTACAGTGACGTTAACAAACTCATGTTTAGATTTATCATTAAAAGTGAATTTCAGCATGACTAGAAGAGGCTGTATATTTATTTCTCCATAAATAGGACATTTGAATTAGCAAACAGGTGCTTGATGTTTGATTTTGTTTTGGGTTTTTACTACACGAGAAAACTAAACATTTTAAAAACTAGTCTGCCTGCCTTGTTCTCTGTCTATGCTTGCAGTTGGACTTTCTTGGTCTGTTTTATATCATCATTTTGAAATTGTTTAACATTTATATTTTTCTTCTCAAGCTTCAGATTATTTTTATAAGTATTTCTCTAACCCATAGTTTGATTTTGGCCAGCAGTGATGGATGACATTGCAGTGTAATGATATCATCTGCCAAAGATTGAGCCCAAGTGTGGCTCAGCTACTTAGCTGTGGGTTAAGTTAGTCAGTTGCTTATAACTTAGAGCTTCAACATTCTGCACTGTAAATTGGGATAATTATAATCTCCATGAACAGCAAAGAGCATAAATGGGAGGACACGTGTACATAGTTTAATGTCTGATATTTGTTAAGCAGCTAATAAGTGTTAGCAATAAAGGAAAATGGTAGTGTGTATCCTGTGTGTCTCTGCCCCTCATCTTCCCTTCCATCCTTTCTGGAAGAAAGTAGAAACTAGTATTTTGTTAGTACTGTGTGTGTGTCCGTATGTGTGTGTTTATATTTATATTTATAGATTCATATCTTTCTTGGTATGTCTTTAATTTTTAAGTTAACTTGATAAGAAAGCTATTGTTCCCATTTCTTTTGATTTTAAAAGTATTTTGAAAATAAATTCCATATAATGATCTACATATAATTATAATACTTTAAAGCATATTTTAGTGATTTCCCCACCCACTTCTCATTTCTCCTACTTTAATGGCACCCCCCCATCCTCATGGACTTTCTTTTTCTTATAACACTTGAAAAACCTCTCGTATATCGAACCCAAATCACTCATCATAGACCAGACACAGTATAAATGAAATTCTGCCCAAATGTCAACAGTACACATGTTCTTTTAACTGCCCTGTGGCCTAACCTCTGGGGAAGCCTCAATTCTACACGAATAAGTTTAAGGTGAACTAATATAGCAAGTAGAGTGTTTTCCTCCTGTAAAGTCAGGCAGGTGATGGTGGGTCAGCTTGTGAACAACATGGGTATGACGGTTCCAGAATAACAGCCTTTCTTGGTAGATGCACTTCACTTGGTAGAAGATGCTCAGTTTGGAACATCTAAGCGATGAGAATTTGGGTTGCCCATTTCTGCTACATTCATTAGAATGTCATCAGTGCTTGCTGTGCTGTTGAATAATTTGGCAGACAGACCAGAGACTTTTTTAAAAATCATATAATGCACGTTAGAAAGAAAGTGTTCTACCTGAAGTGGACATTGTTTTGACTCAGCAAGAGAATTTTCCCCCTAAGACATTTTTGCCTCATTCTGCCTTGGAATGACCCTTTATAACTTTGTTCAGTGGCATTCCTATAAAAAACCAGTCCTTTCTAACAAAAGCACCATTATGTACAATGGGAGACTGCAGGCATTGGAGCCAGACTAGCTTGTATTCAGATGTATTATTTACTTATTGGTGATGCGCTGAGTAAAGAGGGTATTAATTCTTACTGACATCAGCTGTATGCCAGGTGTTCTTAGATAATCTATTAAACTCTGTAATTGCTACAAATTTATAAAGGAATTATTACCATTTTATGTAAAATTATATGCTCAGTGAGGTAAACTTCTAGCCTAAGTTGGCCCTGTAAGTGATAAAATTTGATCTTACATACAGATTAATCAGTGCTAGTATATATATTATACCTTGCATACGTGAATTAATACTTGAGGCCTCAATTTCCTCGCCCTTGATAGGAATAATACTGTTTGAAAATACTGATATGAAGATTAAATAATATACTTGAAGTACTTATCAAGATCACTACATCTTAAAAGTACCTAGTTTTTTTTCTAGAAATAGTATTTCTACCTACCTTAAATAAAAATCACAAAAAAAAAAATAAAAGAATTAATACTACCTTTGCTTGTTTTAAATTGCTTGGTAATTTAACTTTTTGTGTTGATATTTTTTAACCCATAGGAAAATAGAACAATAATGCAATGTACTTCTGTATGTTATTCATCTAAATTCACCATTTGCTAGGTTTTTGTTATAGGTCTTTTATCTTTGTGTCTACAGATAGAGAAATATTTTTATCAAACTCATTGAGAGTAAGTTACAGATATCACCATACTTTTGTCTCACTTTAAGAATAAGAACATTCTCTCATGAAATAATACATTATCAAAATTTGTCATTTTATGATGAGCATTACACAAGGCAAAACAGAAAGATTATGAGTTATGGGCCAGCCTGAGTGCTGTATTGTAATCCAAGAATAATAGGGGAGGAGGTTGTAAATTGCACTACTAGAACTTTGTGATCTATTACAGTTTATTATCATTTTTATCAACAACCCAATAGTCATCTTTTAAGTAATCTTCCAGTGGGTTTGTGGCCTTTCAGGTGTCTTATTCTACTTGTGGTTTTTAAACCATGGCTGCTTAATGCATTGGGTCATTTTTTCTTTAGGTTATATGTTCATCCCCAGAATCATAGTCTGAAACCATTTTAAACCTCTTGAGGAAAATAGAAGATAGTTCTACTTTTTGTCTATGAAGTAGAATTCCCAAACAATTACCTGAGTACCTATAATGTGCCCTGGGATTGTATAGGACAGTGAAAACAGGATATTAGAAGATACATGTGCTTTGTTCTCAGGTGAGGTTACAGATGAGTTACTAGACCACATAGTCTTGCTGAGCTCAGAAGATTGTTTTCTGAAGACATGCTAGAAACCACACGCAATTTGGGGCTTACAAGAATGTTAAAAAACATTCATATAAGTCACCTTTGACAGGAAGATTGAAAGTTAGAAGTCTGTTTCAGAATCTGTTTAAATGTGATAATTTAAGACACTATTGTCTGGGCTTGAGAGATGGCTCAGTGGTTAAGAGTACTGGCTACTCTTCCAGAGGTCCTGAGTTCAATTCCCAGCAACCACATGGTGGCTCACAGCCATCTTATGAGATCTGGTGCCCTCTTCTGACCTGCAGGCACACATGGAAGGAATGTTGTATACATAATAAATAAAAAAAACCTTTAAAAAAAACACTATTGTCTTAAATGAAATAATGTCTATACTACATAAATGCAAGCTAATAATAAAATACTTTCATCATCGTGGTGGTTTTCTCAGCATGATCTAAAAGGGAAATGGAGGTAGAGGAAGCGGTAGAGATCTCTGTAGACCTTCCTGTACTATTCTAGTTCCTTCATGTGCAGGCCTCCATTTCACTGCTTTTTAAAAAGGTCTTAACCAGGGCATCCTAACTCACCAACTAAAAGAAACAATCTCTCTAGTGTATTGTAGGTATGCTTTGTGTCCTGCCAGACTTGGTTTGGTTACAATAAAATCATTATTTAGTTTCCAAAGTAAACTTTAGGTAGTAACTAGGCAGAATTTAAAGCTAAGGGACAACTTAATCACTGATGGTAGATACAGGAAAGGCTTCTACTGAAGACAGTGCAGATGCAAAGTAGACTGAACGAAGAAGGAAAAGTGTGCTGACTACATGTAGACAAGGTCTGTGCTCTTGAGAACAGTAGAATGTGTGTGTGGACCCCAGCAAAGGCCGCAGTGAGGAGTAACAGGCAACAGCAGTTTGTACTTCCCTGTGTTAAGCCCTTCATGTTCATTTATTCACTTCTTTTTTTTTTCTGTGTTGATTCTTTTTTAATATTCTTTTACTCTCTCCCCTCCTATACATTTTATCCATTTTCTTGAAATAGTGTTTGAATTATCATATCCCTATGTATACATTATAGAGCTAAGATCCAGAGAAGTTAAGACACTTTATAAAATTATATAGCCAAGAAATTCAGTACTTGGCTTTGAGTCCAGAAATCTCAACTCTGCATTATATACATTGACTAACAAGAAAGACACAATGGGGAGGATTAGAGCTGCCAAGATATACATCCCAGCACAGAAGAGGCTCCTTAACTTGAAGTGTGTGCCAAAACAGATTGAGTAAGACTATGAAATCAGGGGATACACTGTATGCTTCATCTCTGTTTATCTTAAATGCTTAAATACCTTCATCCAGCACAAAACCAGTGTACCTGATGCTTTGCAAGCAAACACGGACATGGGTAACCTTGTGAACAGAGTAAAGTTAGAAGTGCTGTATGTAGTGACATTTCATTGTTATTTTAATAAATAAAGCTTGCCTGAAGATCAGAGAGTAAAACAGCCCCACGGGTCAGCCTTTCAGACCAGGCAGTGATGACACACACCTTTAATCCCAGTAGCCATGCTAATTTGCCATAGAAACCAGGCAGTAGTGGTGCATGCCTTTAATCCCAGCCCTAGAAAGGAAGAAATATAAAACAGGAAGAGACAGCTGTCAGACACAGTCTCCTTCTTAGATTCCTGGAGGCAGGATCGCCATTTCAGACTGAGGTAGAGGTAAGAGCCAGTGGTTGGCTGTTTTGCTTTTCTTACCTTCAGGTTGAATCCCAATATAATTCTCTGGGTTTTTATTAATCTTGCAACAACTGTGAACTTTATAGAAGAAACCCACTTGACTTGGACAAATTAGAGGATAGCAAAACACTGAGAGAGAACTTGTTCCTTTTTGTGTTCACTGGTTTTAAAATGTTTTCAAGTAAACCCGCTCTCCTCATTAAATCTGTTTTCTACATTTATTAGAAAAATTTTTTGGTCTTAGGCCAGAAGTTGTTCATGTCTGTACTCATCAGCTTTATTCGTATACCACATATGTTCATAATATCACTTAGCAAAGTCGTGTTTTATCTTTAGAATTTTGGTGTTTCATGTTTTATCTGTTTGGTGGTAGGGATCAAACCCAGGATTTTACAGAAAAATCAAACCCAGGTGTTCTACCACTGAGCCACATAACCAGCTTTTGGTTTCTAAATTTAAAAAAAAAATAGCTTGAATTTCATAGAACCAGAGCTTCATTTAAAACGGGGTTTTATAAGTGTGATGATGAGACTAGTATATATAGCATTGTAGTTTCCCCTGTGTAGTGGACTTCAAGAATTTTGAAGGTGTCTCTTCTACCTAGTGATTCAAAGGAGTATCTTAAGGGGTTGGGGTGACCAGTTCATCCCTTCCTAATGGAACTGAAGTTTGTTAGCATATAGTGTAACGTATTTATAACCCAGTCTTAATAGACCTTGCTAGTATTGAAGATCAGGTTGAAGCCATCATTCTGATAGTTCATTATTTGATTATTAGCATGATATTAACTATTTAAAGATTCTAGACTTCCCTGTCTTTATCAAAAGAACATCCTTAGGCAATTTTCTTAAACCATTTCTGTTCTCTTGCAAAGAGGAAAAGAGGATAGAGATATTTGTTATGTCATATGCTTGAATCATTGAAGCTGCATAAACCAATCGTTTTCTGCTCTGAAGGCTCAGAGAGCAGTCAGAACTATTACATCATACTTAGAATATTAAATCTATGCCTGGTAGTAGATTTTGTATATTAATGAGATCGCTTACTTGCAGGGAAAATGCTGGTGAACCAGATTCCTGGAGCAGTTTATCCTATGAAATCCCTTATGGAGACTGTTCAGTGAGGCACCATCGAGAATTGGACATCTACACATTGACATCTGAATCTGCATCACATCATGAACCCCATGGAGATAGCTGTACTGGACATATTTTTAAACTGATGAATATCCAACAGCAGCTAATGGTAAGGGAAAGTTTTTATTTTAGTTACTTTTCTGCCTATCCCCCTTCTGCCTTGAGTTTTGCTATAATTAGAATGTAAATTTATAAAGGATTATTAGTATTCAGTGTTGCTGTGCTGGTTAGTACTTTGTCACCTTAACACAAACTAGAGCCATTTTGGAAGAGGGAACCTCAGTTGAGAAACACCTGCATCAGACCACAAGGGCTCAGTCCCTGGGTGGATAGTCTAGGGCTGTATAAGAAAGCTAAGCAAGCTGTGGGACTCAAGTCAGTAAGCAGGGTTTCTCCATAGTCGGCTCCTGCCTCCACTTCCTGCTTGATTTTTTGCCCTTATATCCTGCAGCAGTGGACTATCCCTAGAGTTCTTTCCTTCCCAAGTTAGATTTGGTCATAGTGTTTAGAACAGCAATAGAAACCAAAGACATTTGCCACTTAAGATACAGAACTGACATTTGGCTTGTAGTAGCAGAGGACTGAGATTTAATTCTTTTATTTTTTTTAACTTATAGAAGACTTTGTTTCCTTGTGTCCTCCATCCCCACTGGCTCTTTTAATTTTTTTCACCTCCTCTTCCACAGTTTCCTGAGGTCTGAGGGAAAGGGAATTGGTAGAGACATGCCGTTGAGAACTGAGTTGTTGCATGGTCTTAAACTCTCTGCACTTTTCTCTGTATTTGTTCCCATCTCCTGCAGGAGGAAGTTTCTCTGATGATGGCTAAGCAAGATACTGCCCCACAAGTGTAGCATAGTGTTGTTAGGTGTCACTTTTTCGCTATGTTCCTATAGTAGAACAGGAGTATTTGGTTTTCCTCTAGGTCCACCTGAGCTTGTGTAGCATAGATTCCATCTCATGAATGGGCCTAAATGCACTCAGATAGTAGTTAGTTGCTCCCACAACTTTTATGCCACTACCGTACCCAGCATATCTTGCAGGCAGATGACCATTATAGATCGAAGGGCTTGTAGCTGTATATGAACTCAAAGACACAGTGGCGGCACGCACAGGGACTGCGCAGGTCTAAACCAGATGGGATCCCAGCACCAAAAGGGAAAATGGACTCAAGTCTTCATCCCTGACCCAAAAGCTATCTCCGGTCAATAACTGCTCATAAAGGAAAAATTTGTTTTTTTCAAGTGGAGTCTCACTGGGTTTACATCTACACTTAAGAACAGGCTTCATGCCCAGCAGTTGGTAGACAACACAAAACACACTTAATTTTTGTGTGCAAATGTTTATGTTCCTGCATCTGTATGTTTCCAGTGCTTTTTTACTTTGGCTCTTTTTTTTTCCTGTTTGTTTGTTTGTTTTGTCCTATTCCGTTTTTTTTTTTTGTTTTTATTCTATTTTATTTTATATATTTTGTTTTAGGTGCCTGTTTGTCTTCTAATGAAAGAGAGAATGAAAGTGTGTGGATTTGGGGAGTTGGAGGAGGGAAACCGTGATTAGAATATATTGTATGAAAGAATATTTTCAATCTGTGTATGTGTGCGAGTCCGCGTGTGCATGCATGTGTGTCCACTGTTTTTACTGGGCTTGTGTACGGAGCTCAGAAGACAAACTTTTATGAGTCAGCTATCCTTTGATTATGGGTTTAGGGGAATCAAACTCAGATTCTCAGGCTTGCATGGCAAGTGCTTTTACTCACTGACCCTTCTTGCTGGCCCATAGTATCAAAAGATATTATGAGTATCTTTTGAAAGATACTCATAGTCACTACAGATGTGCAAATGCGTAGCAAGTAGAACAAATTTTTTCTGTCATGAAATTTTTTTTTAATGTTTTAGAATTATAGGAGGTCATAGTGTCTAGGTTGTTGCTAAAGACCAAGAAGGGAATTGACTCCTTAGGAAAACCCTTTCACCGCTGTTCAGGGAATGATAATAGAGCTGCCATGTTTAAATGAATAGTTGACAATTACAAAGGTCATCATAAAAATAAGGATTTTATAATCCACTCAAGCACTGAAGATAAAATGGTTGCCAGACATAAAATCATTACAGACTCCTTGGTAGCATTTGTTGTGGGTAATATAGACGTCATATGGCTGCATCTCTCTGCATTTGAGAAGCTAAGTTTAGATAATTTTTCCACTCAGTTTATTTCAAAGCTGATTTGATTTGGAAGCAGCCTGATAATAATTTTATTTAAGGTCATCTAGGGCCAGCTTGATGCCAGAGACTTCTTTGGCAACAAGCGTTATTTCTGAAACAAGCAAGCCAAAAAAATTCTACACTAGGATTATATGAAATGGTTTGTTCTGCTTTTCTTTTTTTTTGGAGTATTTTTTATTTTTATGTGTGTCTGTGCATCTTGTACATGCAATATGTATGTCTGTGCATCATGTGCATGTAGTGCGTTTGACTTGCATCCTGTGCCTGCATTTTATATATCTGTGCACCTATACATGAAGCGTATATGTCTGTGTACCATGTGCATGCAGTATGTATGTCTGCACCATGTGCATGCAGTGTATGTCCGTGTACCATGTACATGCAGTGTGTATATCTGTACCATGTGCATGCATTGTATATGTGCTTCATGTGCATAAAGTGTGTATGTCTGCACCATGTGCATGCAGTACTCTCAGAGGTCAGAAGAAGGCATTGTATATCCTGGAACTGGAGTCCTGAGAATAGAACCCACGTCCTTTGGAAGAGCAGCCAGTGTTCTGAATCACTGAGCCATCTTGCCGGCCTTCTTCTGCCTTTCTGATATTTATTTCCAGCCTGCCATTTTCCTTTGAATAGACTATTCCGAAATTACTTTTTCCTCTTTTGAACTCTTACTTAACGGATGGTCCTCTAATTAAGAAAACTCAGCTTGTACATTTCAATGTTACTTTGATCATTCTTTAGACAGCACTGCCCACTTGTTTCTCTGGTCTGCAGTGTTCACCTTTCATCAAGGGTATTGATTTGCTGCCCTAACTTTTAAGTGAAGTTTCCCAGGCTAGTTTTGAATACTCTTGAGGAATGCAGCATACACATGTTTAGTGGAAAGTCTGGCTTGGGTATACTCTAACAAAAAGACGCCAGCAAGGATTGCACGTTTTACTCTTACCTGCAAACTTCACAGTAGCTTTAATGACAAGGAACAGTCTGATGATCTACACTCAGTATATTTACAGATTAAACATAAGTGATACATGATAGGAAGCGTCTATAAAATTACTTTAATAACAAATAATAAATGGAGAACAGATATTTTTAAATAATTATGTATCAAATAAATATTACTGTAATAGTTGCTGAATTTTGATATTATAAACTCATTAAAGGCTCAGCTCTATTTATTTGTCTTTGTTTTCCTGAGCCTTATCTGTATATCTATGATATTTTTATGTTTATCTTTAAGATTATTATTAGTTGTGGGGGTCGCATGTCAGAGAGTAGGTGCAAATAAGTGCAGATGCACGTGGAGGCCAGAGGAGGCTTTTGAATTCCCTCGAACTATAGTTAGAAGTGATTGCAGGCTGCTGATGTAGGGTGCTGGGAATAGAAGTCTTAGGCCAGTTGCAAGAATGGCATGCACTCTTCAACACTGAGCCATCTCCCCAGTCCCCTTTCTGCTTACTGTATAACTTTTGATTAATTGTAATTTTTGCTTAGCGTTGAACATTATATCTCTCTTCCTCTCTCTCTCTCTCTCCCTTTCTCCCTCCTTCACACATGCACAAGCATGCGCGCGCGCACACACACACACACACACAGACAGTAGCAAAAGATTGTCTTCATAGTTTATATAACAGTGTTGTGTTCTTTCTGTCAAATTGATGAATTGTGGTTGTTTTACCCATTTCTTTCGTATTTGCTGTATTTGTTTATATAATAATATCAAAAACTCTTAAGCTATGCATGGTAATGTGAGCCTATAATCCCAGTAGTCAGGAGGCAGAAACAGGGTATTAAGTGGTTTTGTAGCCAGCCTGTCTACATAGCAAGTTTCTCCTACATAGTGTGGCCTTGTCTTAGAAAACAAAACTAATTACTCACAAATTTTAAGGTGGCAAAAACTATTTTTGATAGATTTTTTAATACCCTCCAACCCATAGGACCCTTGGCAGTAGTTGGTAGTATACACTATCTTATATTTAACATTTAGTATGTATACGACAAAAACCACTTTTTATCAAACTGATACATAGTACCCCTAATTCTAAACCTACTTAGTTTAAGTATGTTGGGTTGAGCATATTTAGAGGATATGGTTGTAAAACTGAATATTTTGACTGAAGGAGTTTTAAAACTGGTTAGGTTTTGATTTTACATTAATATTTGAGGCAGATGGAAGTAGACTCTGTTCCTGTAAAGACCTAAGGATCCTCATTGGCTCTCATTTGAAGGATGTGAATTGTGCTTTTTATAAACAAGGCTTTTGAGGTCTAATTTTAAATCTATTTTTTAGTAATGGAAATCAGTCACTGAGTATAACCTAAATAAAATGTAACATCCCCATGGACACACAGATGTGGTCACAGGGCAGTGCAGCATTAAACTGAGAAAGATTGGAAAGACAGTTCTGTCCAACAAGACTTTACTAACAGGCATTGGTGACATCCTTTTCTCATGATCAGCTTTGTTTTGTCACCTTCCCCTCCCCCCCACATACACCTTTCTTTTCATGGTCAATTTTTTAAAAAGTATCTTTGATTCCCTCCTAGAAAACAAACTTGAAGCAGATGGAAAATCTTATGCCCTTAATGGTGACAGCGCAGGATTCTGCTAGTGTGCCCGGTGCCCCAGAGACAGATGGCCATTTCCTTTCCTGTGCACCAGAGCCTTCTGACCAGCAGCCGCTTTCTTCTGAAGAAACCAGCAGCACTCCGTGTTGCCGAGGGAGTCCTGAGGGGAAGGCTGCAAGTTCCTGTGATTTGTCAAGTGTGGCTGAGGAAGAAAATGCAGTCTGTGCTCATAAGAAAAATGAAGATGTGGAGAGGAAAGGGGAAGAGGAGGAGCCAGCATCTGTTGTGGACTCCAGGTCTGCATCTCATCAAGACAGCTGCCTTCAGAGCACAACCGACTGTGGAGTAAAGGGCACAGAAGGCCTTCCATCCTGTGGAAACAGAAACGAAGTAACTGGAACAGAATATTCTGTAGTGACCACAGGTCAGCAGTCCCTGAGCAACAGTGGCACTGTGCTACAGGAAGTCATGGTCACAGAGCCAGGTACATGCCAGCATTCTTCTGGAAGGGAGCTACTTGACAGTTCTTCAACAGTTGCTGGTGCCCTAGAGAATGCAGAACTGGAACATAGCTTACTGAACCCAAATGGTACCATCCAGAAGAATAATCGTCAAGTAGGGGAAGTCACAAAGGAAAGATTGGAGAATTCTGATGTCAGCACAGCTGAGGCATCTGGTGTTCAAGCTTTACATGAGCCTGTGGAGAAAGCCAATATTACAAACCATGTCTTTGCCTCCAGTGCCCTGGGTGCCAACATACCTGCTGAGTCTTCGCCTGCCTTGAGTCCTGGAGAAATCCCCACTGAGAAAACAGGAAAGGAAACACAGGAGAGAACTGATGCTCTAAGTGAGCAGAGCTCTCTGGTGTCTCCATCTGCTGCAGAAGACACGACTTCGGGTGCACTAGCACCTGATACTCCCCTAGCAGACCTGTGCGAGACACCATCACCATTGGCATTAACCTGTTCTGGGCCAAAACCAGATGGGATGTCAAACCAGAAATCAGAATCTAATTCATGCCATGCTCCAAGCCCAAACAGCCAGGCGCTGCTTTGTTCTACAGGCGTGGCTGGCATATCTTGTGCCGAGTCTTTGTGTCAGCAAAACACAGTGACTCCTAGTGGTGAGCTGGTTGTACAGCACTGCTGTGGTAAGGTCAGCCTGCCAGAAAGCACAGGAACGCAGCCAAATACGCAGAGTCCGTGCACCACCCTCTGCCCAGAAGACCCACGAGCTGACACAGTCACTTGTGACACTGTGAAAAATACCCAGGAGTCTGTGGGGATTTGTCCTCTCTGTGTTTTAGATGTAAAGAGCCAGGGAAAAGATTTAAAACAAGATACAACCTTAAATATGCTTGAGGATGTTTCACATTTGCCTTCAGTTGTCCCCCGAACTGAAAAAGAACCAGTGCCAGACCAGGTATCGCCACCAGGCAGCAGTTTCTCTCTGGCAAGCAGTCCAGAGAGTGAATCAGTAACCAAAGATGACGCACTTTCTCTTGTCCCCTCCCAGAAAGAAAAGGGAACAGCAACTCCTCAGCTCCATAGAGCTATAGCTTGTGGAGATGGCCCAGATGGAGGAGATTCGAGTGATCCTGGTAAGCTAGGCAACAGGGCCACTGGCCTGTGTACACCCTCTGCCGTAGAGCTTCAGGCCAGCATGGGGAATACCAGCCCTGTAGGCCTTGGTGGAGAACAGGAGGGCCCCGGGCCAACAGCGACACCTGAAGCTCTGAGCGATGATTCACTACAAAGTGTGGATAAAGCTGCTTTGGTCTCTGAGTCTCTACTGCCTGAAGAAGGTGGCAGTCTGCTGGTTCCAGAAAACTCAGCAGCTCTGGGGCAAGATGACAAGGACGAGGCAAGGAGGTGTTCCTCCGTTAAAGAAGACGGGAATTGTTCAGAAATGTCAAGGGAAAACCAGATAACAACACCTCCTGGGCAGGAGATACTGAGATTTTGTGAACAACCAATGTCAGCCATCTGTGCTGGGGAGAAAGCACTGCAGCCCAGTAACTCACTAGGCACACCCTCTGCCGGGCTGAAAACAGAAAGTAAGCATAACAAGGAAGTGGCCACACAGGTCTCCCCACTGACTGAAGGTGGGGCTGTAAAGAACCTGGTGCCACCAAAAGCAAGTGGCTCATCTCTGTTGCCAAGTCTGCTGCCAGATACATCTGAGGCCCTTCAGCCTTCTGCTCTGGATGCTAGTGTGAATGCTCAGATCCAAGGGGAAACAAATGCTTGTGTGGTAAGCAGAAATGTGATGGAGGATGGGTCAGTGCCTAATGCTTTATCAGCTGCTGCTGAGCCCAGAAGAAAGGATACATCACACTGTGTCAAAGACAGTCCAGTTTCAGAGTTGTTAAACGAAGAGAAGAAAATGACTCCAAGTTTGCCAGAAGCTTTTCTGGACGAAGGTGTCACTGGCTCACAGGAAGTCATAACCCCAGAGATAGTGCCACTTGATTGCAAGAGAGAGAAACTGGAAGGAACAGACCTCAGCCATGCCATGAGTAACTCCAAAGAGGCCCCAAACGATGAAGAAACAACGCAGCCTCTTGCCTTGGACCTCCCCACAGAGATAGGACTCTCAGCTCTCAATGATAGTGTCCTCCCAGCTGGCATGAAACAAGTCACACAGACCTCAGTCCAGGGAGAGGAAAGTAATGCCACCTCTCTACTTGGAATCCAAGCTGCATGTGTACCTAAGGGAGCAGATCCCATAGAGGAGACCGCCACTCGGATAGTAGAGGCCGTCATCAAGCAAGTCAAGGCCTCCAGTGCACTGTTGACTAAGGGAAAAACCAGTAGTCCATTACTGTCCATCCCGGAGACTAAGCAACTACAGCATGTTTGTACAGAGAGTACATGTACTTTCCCACCTGGGGAGACCCTGCACACGGATTATACTCATGAAGAAATCACTAAGAACTGTGTTGTTGAAACAGAGGAACCAGAGAAAATTGTTCCGCCTCTGGACAAGCCTGAGCCAGCACCAGGTAAGCTTCAGCAGTTTATAAAATCAATAGCTTTAGAGAAGCATGTTTCTGTTATGTACTGGCAAAAACATGGATGTTGTTACTGTTTTAAGGTCTTGCTTGCTCAGTAGTGTAAGTTGCCAAGTTAATAGTCACTACTGTCAGGAAACACGTGTCATCTTGGGTTGGACAGATTTTACTTCCTGTATTACAGACTCAAAGGTTGGGGATTTTTTTTTTTTTTTTTTTGCCTACACTGTCTGTCACACTGGAGCTGTTACAGTTTCTAAATCTGGAAGACAGCACCTGGGTCTGAGATGATGTTAATCAAGCAGTTTAGTTCTTTTCTTTAGAGCCACAGAACACAGCGCTGAAATGAATGTGCTCAGCTTACAAGTTGGAAACTCTCCCAAGTCATTGTCTGTATGTCTTCTAAGAGAATTTAAAGTCAGGCCATTTTCACGAACAGCTGTTTCGAAAAGTCCTCTTTTAAAATGAATATCTAAAATGGTGATATGAAGTCATTGGTTAAGTCAGGAGTGTGTACTCCCTCCTTTTCCTGCCTAAGGAACAGATCCCCAGGTTTGCTGCTTCACTTTTGGGCAGAGTCTGGGAATTCAGGGTCCTGCACAGCACAGGAGCTAGGATGCAGGATTTCCGCCCAAGCCCAGTCTGCCGTGCTGCTGTCACCGGGCAGACCTTGTGTCTGCTTATCTTGGTGAAGCAGCTGCACTGAGCAGATTGCTCAACACAAGCAGCCTGTTCATCAGTGAGTAGCCATGTCCAGAGAGAGCAGAAAGAAACCACCGTTGCTCAGTGGAATGAACTTGCTGACTAGAACGTCTGATGGCGTTTGAGACTGAGGCTGAAACTGGCGTCAGAATGGCTGTCCATCTTGTCTTCTGAAGTTCCTGAAGGTCAGTCGGATGCAGACATTTCTACACTACCTGCTACCAGCTAGCTGTACCATGCCTCTCTGATGCTTTTTTGATAGTTTTTTTTTTAAACTGTTGGCAATGCTTTTAAGTGTAATGCTTGTTAGAATTGTGGGTTTAGAGAGAAATGAACAAACAATAATAAAGAAGTTCTTTGGGAAGATGAGGTTTAAACATAATGCCTGTGCCCTGGTAAAGAGCTTTTTGGCCGTTTTAAAGCCCAACTTCCAGCAGTGGTTAAGTGAGGAAGCTGAGGTGGGACTTTTGGTGACTTCAGGTTTTTGAATTTAGTGCTGTTTTAGGTTGACGTCTATCTCAACACTGAAATGGGGTCTCTAATTCTTAAGACAAGGCACCATGACAAGTCTATTTTGGGGGCCTTGGCAGGTTGACATTTCAGAAGCATGGGAGTGGCTGTAAGTTGATGCCTTGCTGTTTTCCTTTCTTTGGGAGCTCTGTCCTTGGCCACCCAGGGTGGGATTAGTTCTCCTTCTTGTTCTATGATCACAGTTTGACCCTAGCAACTGTGAACTGTGAAGTTTGTGTCTGTATCACTGGATCAGAAAAGGTAAAAAAAAAAAAAAAAAAAAAAAAAAACTAGCAGAATCTTAGACTTTTTTTTTGAGTATATACAACTGTAATAAAGATACTAAGAAATAGTGTCTTGAAAATGAATGAGTTCAGGGTTGGTGTATGTAGTGTAGATGGATTACTTGTTTTGTTACCAAAAGGACTCATGACTGGGTTGGTGCTCATCCTCCAGCTACAAAAACGTAGCCAGTGGTGAAGAAATTGGTGCTTTCTTCACGAAATAGCCATGGCTGAGGAAAGTCCCTGGTTACGTTGCATGTACATATGAGTGTGATCTCATAGCCAAGGGTATTTTTTGTGAAGGTTGCCTTCCATTCATGGATTGTTTTTTAGGTCAGATTTAGCTGTTGATTTGGGAGTAGCCTATTAAAAGAAGGACTTGTGACCTTTGCCTCACCGAAAGCATTGATTGGTCACTGTTCCCCGAATGTTGGTGGTGCTTGGCCAAACCAAGCTAATCTTGCAGTCTCAGTAATCAGTGTTTACAGTTGTACCAGTCCATATTTTTGTTGATTACATATAGGAAAGTTGAGGTTATGTTAAAAATCACATTCCTGGATACAGTAAAAGCCATATATATCCCCCTTCATACACAGTTACTCTCTCTCTCTCTTAAAAATATTTTCTTTGAGGGATTTTTGTAAAGGGATTACTTCTTTTTTTTTTTTTTTAATAAAACTTGAGTGTATGAAAGCTAACAGAGTTTAGTTCTCTGGGCAGGCAAACTTGGGTACCTATTTTAAATTGCTAGTAAGATTGTATAATTATAAAAGAAAAGACAGTAGAAAGAATTGTGAATGGTCTTTTGTTAGGAATGTGACTTTCCCAGTCAAAAATCTTGTAGAGGGTCATAGTGCTGTTAATGTGAATGAATCCTAACGTGAGTTATTCTTTGATGAGAGAAGTCTCAGTCTTTCAGATGGGGATTGTTTTTATTGCCAGAGTGGTGGCATTGCTAGGTTATTAACAGCATATGGAAATGAGGCAGAATTTCCATTTATACTTGGAAAATTAAGGTAAATTTTGACTATTCAATCATTGTTTCCTCTTTAAAGAAGTGTCAGAAGTCTAAATTTTCCTTGAACATCATTATTATCACTTCCTGCTTTTGTTGACCATGTGGCCCAGTAAGAGAGACTATTACTGTTGGATTTGCTGAGAGCATGGTCAGTATAGGACAGACTGTTTCATACTAAAACAACAACAGAAAAACTAAAGAAGCTTTTTTTTTTTATTATTCAGAAGGAAAAGAGTGTCTGGTTCTCTATATTTTGCCTTTGGAAGTTTTGATATTTTTAAAAACAATTTACCTAAATGTCCAGTCTTATTGATTAAATTGATGGTATAGATCAGGGTTTAAGACTTTATCTCAATTTTAATGGCTTTTCATTTTCTCTGTACAGATATATTTTCCTATAATGGTGTTCAGAATGTAGTGACTTATTTCAGATATTAGTCTGTACCCTTGTAGTTTATGAATTTACTGTCACATGAGTTTTCATAGATTTTCATGAAAAGTCATTAATGAAATGGACTCTCAGTAGAGGATGAGTTGAAACTCCTTTAGCTCTGTGCATTTAAAGCTGGGAACCATGTGATAAGTAGTAGCTCAGTGTGGGGTCATAGATGGCACCAGCTCCTGACATTTAATAAAAAAACAAATAAAACAGATGAAACCCGGAGTTTGTTGTGTAAATACAAAAGCACATAGGAACTTTTTTTTTTTAAATCAAATATACTCTCTCTGCATAACCTGTATTCTCTTCAGAAATGCCAGACACTAAAGCTGAAGATGAAGTGGATTTTCTGAATAAGACCAGAGCTCCTCCTGAGCAGGAGGTTGTAGGAAATGGAACTACCACACCCAAGATGAAGCAAGGTCCTGGAACCCAAGCGGTAAGTGGCATCTGCAGGCCTGTATGGACAGAGCATTGCACCTTGGTCTGCTTGTTAATCCGTAGCCTTAGTTTTAGCAATAGATTGGGATACATCAGTGGTTTTTACCCCTTCTTTCTTGTTCTGCTTTTGAAAAGAAGGGTTGTGTTTGTTCAACTCATTCTGGTGTCATCAAAGCTTTGAAATCACTTCTCCTACACGAATCCTTTGGACATTACAATTAAACATTATTCCTGTGAGCACAAGACTTTGACACAAGAATTTATACCAAAGGGCATCCATGCACCTTGTTAAATATGACTACTTCTGTATGTCTTCATTTTGGAGGTCACCATGAAGTGTCTAAACTATGAGGAATATCATTACTAGCAAATAAAAAAAAGTTGGGTATTTCCATAGCAGCTTTATGAAGATACATACATTAGCAAAACCACCATTCAAATAAAATATGCTTAGTAGCTTTTTATATTTATAGAACTGCATACCCGCCACTGCCTATTTTATTTTTTGAGATTTATTCATGTATGTTTGTTTTGCTCACATGTATGTCTGTATACCATGTGTGTGCAGTATCCACTGAGCCTTCTATCCAGCCTGATTGTTTATGTTCTTGGTGTGACATCGTCATCTCAAAAGCTCCATACCCATTGCAGTCTACTCTGCCTTTCTTGCTTCCAAGAAAGGCCAAATTAGGAACCTAATTTCTCTTTCTAGACATTTGACTTTTCTTGAACTTCATATAAAGGGAATTATAGAGCATGTGCTCATGACGTCTGGCTTCAGTGACTTAGCCTAGTATTTTGACGTTTTATTCATGTTGCATCATTGATTATTGTCAGATAGTATTTCATTGTAAACATATACCATTGTAGCAAGATTAATAAAAACCCAGAGATAGACATTGGGGTTCAGCCTGAAGGTCAGAAAAGCAAAACAGCCAGCCACTGGCTCTAACCTCTACATCAGGCTGAAATGGCGATCCTGCCTCCAGTAATCCTCAGAATGAGACTGAGCTGAGACCTGTGTCCTCCCATTCCTCTCTAGCGCTGGGATTAAAGGTGTGTGTCACCAGTTCCTAATCTGTAAGGCTGACCAGTGGGGCTGTTTTACTCTGATCTTCAGGCAAGCTTTATTAAAAATACAAATGAAATATCACTACATACCATTGTAAATAAGGTGTATGTTTTGGAATGCTTTATGTTTGGAGCTGTTAGAAATCATGGGACTTTTGTGGATACACACATCGCATTATGTAGACAAGTTTTGTGTACCTAGTAGTGGAATTGTTGGGCCATGTAGTCATTCTAAATTTAATATTTGGAGTTTTAAAATTTTTTATTATTTTAATTATTGGGAGAGGAGTATGTGAGCGTGAATTCAGGAACCCCTGGAGGCCAGAAGAGTGTGTGGGATCCCTTGGAGCCAGAGTGATCTGGATGCTGTGAGTGGAACTTGGGTCCTCTGGACAGAGCAGCATATGCTCCTAACCACTGAGCTGTCTCTTCAGCTTCTTCAGTAGGTTGTTAAAAGCATTTTCTTCTGGTTTAAAGTTAATAGCTTTCAGATCAAGGAAACTTGCTAAGAAGACTTTGTGTTTTATGCTTTGAATTTTGTGCTGGCTAAAGACAGACTTTTAGAAAGCTGACCACCAAGTTAATGTGCTCACATACACTGCCCTTAGAAAGCCAGTGTTCCTTGGCTAGACCTAACAGTGTTTGCCTTTCAAAGGCTAAAATGGCATTTTTCATTAAAATTACCACAGTAGGTAAACAGAACTGTACCATCCCAAACTGCTTGACATTATGAGATGATAACAAAGCCTCGTTTTATTGGAGTACGGTGGTAAGAAGGTGCCTCCCCACCACTTGCTGCAGATAATATTCATGACTAGTGCTTGGATGTTTACTTGTATAGCAAGCATTTTTCAGATAAATGTTGCTTTTGCCCCAGGGAAGAATTGGGAATATAAGATTTGTGGGTACATGTCTTTGATCCAGAAGGTCCCTCGAAAAAAAGAAGGAGCAAACTCAAGTCCATGAATTCAGACACTGTAGTTTTGTTGTTCTTCCTGTTTCTTCCTGTAGTTTTAGGGGTTGAAAGAAAGCATACACTGCTGGTTGCTCAGCATACCTCATTTTTCTGAAAAGGAGTAGAGCCTAGAAGAAGCATGTGACTGGCATCAGAAGCAGGTGAAGTCTGGAGCTAGTTCTTCTAACTTAGGATGTAGAGAATCTCTTACCTTATACTTTGTGTTCACGTCGACCTGGTACAGAAAACATACTAATACACTTTTCAGTTCTGGAGTGTTTTTCAGGTTCAAAGAAAGTTTTTGTGTTGGCAGCATTATTAAAATACTTGAAGTCTGCCCACCACTCTCCTCTCCCCTTGCTGTTGTGCTGTGAACTGAAAGGAAAACCCATGGACACAGACTTTTAACATTTCCTGTGTCTTCCTATCTTCCAGTTTAATTCTTCTCTTTTTATCCATTAACTATATTTTCACTGTGTCAGAAGAGAACAGAGGTCTATAGAAAAGTTTTAGTCTCTGTGGGATATCTCACACACACACACACACGCACGCACGCACGCACGCACGCAAGCACGCACGCACAGTCTTTGCCCTAGCTTGTCCCCTTTGCTGGCACATTGGGAAAGCAACAATAGATGGAATGTTTCTGTGCTTCGGTGAACCTTGTTTTAGACACTGAATTTTGAATTCCATATGATGTTCACAGCATTAAATATTTTTGCTTTAAATTTTTTCAGTCGTTAAAAAATAATGAATCTACTCTTAGATTTTTTTTTTTTCAGGGAGTATACACAGCCAGTAGTAGACTACTGGCAAGAAGTGTGTAAACTTCTGGCAAAAAGAATACTCTGTGCCAGTGAAAGTTGAGCAAGCAAGCTCTTTGTTTTTCCATTCCCTTCTCTCTTCTTGATTTTCCTTTTAAAAAACATTAAGTTGGGCATAATGCTACACATGTGAAATTCCAGTACTTGGGAGGCTGAGGCAGGAGAATTGCCATGAATCAAGGCCAGCCTGGGATATGTATATGAAGATTTGCTCTTTAACAAAACAACAACAAAAATGTTCTCTTGTATAACCTCTAATTACTACACTGTAAATTGGGTTAGAGAGTTCAGTTCTGTCTGAGCTAGATTTTTGGTTTAGCTCTGTATAATTCAATTTTCTCATCTCTGTTCATCATCTTAGCCTTAAAGTTCTAGTGTCTGTATTAAGGAAAGGGTTGACTGAGTTTGTGATTGTAGTTGGGGATGGGGTGGCATTTGTTTAATGTTATTTAATCCAAACTTTCTGACACATACCCAGGCTTTGTTTTGACCTTGGGAATAGGCCAGTCATTGCTTCATTGAATTATTTTTTCATTGACTCATTCTCTTCCAAACAGAAAACAGAACAAATGCATTTGTCTGATAACCTGCAAGACAAGAGTGATAGGGAATTTGTGGCAGTTTACTATTAAATATAAATACAGAATCCATTTAAAGAGAAACCTGTGGTTGAATTCCTGTTTTCTTCGTCCAGTGATCTGGTGCTTGATGTGCCAACCAAGCTGTCTGTATTTCTTACTCCTTAAAACTACTTAGCATGTGCTAGAAGTCCGACTTTGGAGAATGAGTGCTTTAAAATTGTGGTACATACAGAACTCAGGCAATATTAAAGTTGATGTCTCCTTGTAGTCTCAGGAAAAAACTTGTATGTTAAATGCCACAAAGTTCTCAAAATCTCTAGCTTGAAAATTGTTCACTATCCAGCAGGCAAAACTGATAATCTGCTCATAAGGTTCACTCACATATGGCACTTTATGATTGTGATTTGCTAAGTGTTGCCACAGTTTTATTAGTAGTTAGAAATTCAGTATCGAACATTGCTTCCTCTTACATAACTTGCCTAATCTCAGAGGTCTCTAGATTGTCTTCTGGTGGCCCTTTCACCCTTGGGGGTTAGGATGGAGGTGCTGAGAAAAGTCTGGCATACAAGTACAACTCCAGTTGAATATAACTATTATTACTTAATAACTTCAGATTCTGATGGCCTGCCATTTAGATAAGGAGTAGACAAGGATTCAGGTTCTGTTTCTATCTACTCAGCTTACATGATAAAAGCTTCAGGAATAGCATCATACAGTAATTTAAGTTGGGAATTGTAAAACTTGGTTTATTTCTGAGACCTTGAAAATTTGAAAGGACCTTAAAGATTATGGAACATCTTAACTTATTGAAGTGATTCGGGATAATTAAAGGTCTTGTTTCACCATTAGTTAAATTGTCATTTGGGTTGTAACCCAAGCTTGTGCTGTGAAATGTTTCTGTTATGCTCTTCTTTCCTGAAGAGTCACCCTGAGGGTATGCACTTGGTTTAGGGTGAGTTTTTTCCTTTAAGTGTCCCTAAATGGTGCTTTATTACATACTCCAGTTCTAACCCACTGTGTTAACTCTTCATGCTTTCTATTACAGTAGGAGAAATTTCTCTTTCTGTTTGAGGATCTAAGTTGATTCAGTTTTTTTAATATCTTACATTTTTTTCCTCCATAAATGGAAAGGTATAGTGCCGCATGCCACAATGGAAGCGGGAGAGATGGTGTTGTGTCTGCACTTGGAGAAACAGAAGCCAGGAGACCATTTACCTTGAGAGTAGAATCCACTGGAACCAGGGAAACATTTCTGATTCAGCTTTCCCTTTGCTGTAATCTAAACTCTCCTTGTATAACAGTGGTCTTTTATTTGTAAGGTATGGCCCAGTTCATTCAGAAAGAGCTTGCTTCACTGCGGTATCTGTTCATTGAGGGCTCTGTAAAATAATACCTTTCCCAAATGCTCATTGCATAAGCTTAGTAACCATGTGGAACAGTTAATCCTGAAAGCCAGTGTATCTTGTCAGGATGCCCATGGGCCTAACAGCCAAACACTGCAGAGCAAATACATCCAAGGACAACTATAAAATCCCATATGTTGAAGATTAGGTTACTGGGAAAGTATACTTTGGTTTAATGTATTTCCCAAATCAAGAAAGCATTTTCAGTCAGAATTCCTATTTAGTAGTTAGTCATCTAGACTTAAGATTGACTGAATTTCTATTCTTAGTTATTTTTTACAATATTAACTTTAATGTTCAAAGCTATGATCACTGCAGTCTTGGTCTTGGATTGCCTCCTATTAACATCATCTAGAGTTCTCTGTCCTTTTATCATTTTTTATGGGAACACCATGTTTTTTCTCTCATCTTGAGGGGTAAGCTTTTGTTTCCACATGCCCAGGAGTTGAATTAAAAACATCTCTGCTTCTTGTTGTCTCTTCACAGCCTTCATGCTCGGTTGCAAGAGGAACTTACCGTAGTTGCAGGACTACGTGGTGACTTAGAATAACACTTTCAAGATGGCTTTCAGCATGCCACTCTACTAAGAGTTTTCAGTTTTTAAAAAGGGCCTTTGAAGGACATGGCTGCCATCATATTCACATATATGTTTGTGCTCTTTTTGTCCCCTAGTAAAAGACGAATTGGCCTCTTTCTGAGTTGCCAAAAAATTTTCTCTACACACATTTGACATTTAAGAAAACCAATTCCCTCCCCCTTAATTATTCCTTTTGGGTACAATGCAATAGCCAGCATCAGCCACAGTGAAGCTTACCCCTGAGTTTTGGGACAACTTTCTCTAAGTTCTAAACTGGAGAGTTTCCAGGAAAATTTTTCAGTCACTGTTTCTGCAGATTTTCAGTGTAGTTGTGGAAAAGATAGGCCTCCAGAAGATCTCAGACTGTAAAACCACATTGGCAAAACTCTTGCCTTTGTGTAGAATTGTCCAGAGATAGCATGTATAAGGATAGGACTTAATGATCTGGTTATACATTTTCAAATGGTCTTGACTGATTTAATTTCTAGGTCTTCATTTTTGTATGTATACTGGTCTCGGATACTCTCTAATGTTTGTTCTATCTCTTAGCTTTGACCACACATAAGAAGCTTCTGTGTTTGTCTGAAGTGTAGTGATGTTTCCTGGGCAATATACATATAGTGCAAGCGATACTGGAATTCTACTGGAAAGAACATAGAATCAGGAATCTGTTGGTGGCCTTTGCCTGCCAGCCTGCCTACCTAACATAGCTGACCTGCGAAGATCCTAGAATCACCTACCCTGCAGAAATAAGCCATTTTGCAAGTAAACTGATCTAGTAGGTACCCCAGGTTTAAGAAATTTGAATAGGAAAGTAAGAAAAGTAACATTTACCACAGAAGTATGAATAATAGAAGTGTTCAGTAGTAGTGAATTGCGTGGAAATTAGTAGTATTTCTGCTTTAGTATCTCCATTCATACAGTGAAAACGTACCTTCTCCTTACCTTTTGACTTTATGCGCTGATATGGGTGTTCTTCCATTTTGAGAACTCCTAAAGCTCTGTCACTGCCTTTAGATAGAAACAGTGTGGGGACATAGTTTCTAACTGCTTACACCAATGCACATGTAGTCTTCCAAAAAATGTTAGCTGTTGGGATCTGGCAAGATGATTCAGTGGATAAGGACACTTGTAGCCAACCCGGCACACCTGAGTTCCATCCCTGGGAGCCCATGTGGTGAAAGGAAAGAACTGACTCCCCAAAGTTCTCCTTTGACTTTCATGTGGGTGCACATGTGCACACACATGGGGGGATGAGTAAACAGATGTAGATATATAGATATAGATTAAATAAAAGAGCATGGAACTCTTTATTTAAGTATTTAAATAAATACTCTTTATTTAAGTATGTTAAGTATTTAAAGTTCTCTGTGTTCCAGATTCGGTAACTATAGGACTCTGAAATATTTAAGAAATAATTGTTCTCATCGCATCTAGATGTAAGGAATTTTAGTGATCATAAGGTCGACAAGGTTTGAAGGAATTTTACCCTAGAAACCCCAGAACACCAAGCATTGTCTGCCCAACTAACTAGTGGCCCAACTACTTCCTTTTAGCCTACCTTAGAGTTCACCTCCTGTCACTGAAATAAGCCAGGTCATCCAGAAAGCTCCCCAGTAAAATTTCTCCAAGAGCACTGTTTGTCATCGGGAAGATCCATAGATAGGACTGCTCAGTTACCTTCCTCTACTTTTAGCTCTTGCTCCCACTCCCATACTTGGGGGAATTATGGGAAGGACACAGCTAGATATGTACTCTTAATCCCTTTTATAGCCACTAAACTTTGCATCTGCTGCACTATGTATGGCTTTGAATACTTCATTCTAGCAAATGGCCATCTGATAACAGGTTCTTGGAGGCTTATGGCTGGACCATGTGCTAATCACACTGTGAGTGATCTAGATACGTTTGAAGTTCCATCCACATTATCTTCCCAGAGTACAGCGTCATTCTTTTTACATATGCCTGTTATAGTTGCAACCTTGAAATCTAACAAAAATAGCTACCTACCTTGAGGTTACCATTGGTTCCAAGTGAGCAGCCTGCATGAGTCACATAGCAATCTGATTTGCTTACTGATGTTTTCTGACAGTGTGAAAAGAGAAATAGTCTCATGCTTTCCATTTCCGTCACTCAGGATATCTCCTGGTAGACCTGGACAAAGCAGAAGTGTAGGATCTCATTTCTAATATTTTCTAATACCCATTTTCTTGTGCTGCTATAAAAACAGTAACTTCTAGGAAATGTGCTTTGGCCAGTTTTGTTTCTTTTTATGTGTTTGTAAGGATATGTGCATGCACATATTAAGGGTAGAAGTCAACCTCAGATGTCATTCCTCGGACATCCACTGTTTTTTGTTTGTTTGTTTGTTTGGAGACAGAGGAGACCCTCAGTGACTTGGAACTTATCAAGTAGGCGAGACTGGCTGATGAGCAAACTGTAGGAATCTGTCTTTCTCCACGTCTCCAGTGTTGACACAGAAGTATATGCACAGCTGGGGTTTTTGATGTTGTTTTGTTTTGTTTGTTTTTAATTAAAACACGAGGTCCCCAACACACACACACACACACACACACTTCAAACAAACATGGGTTCTGTGGAATCAGATTCACATCTTGATGTAAAACACTTTACCTAATGATTTATCTCTTCCAACCCAGGTATTTCTATTTTGACATCATTAATTTATTTATTAACCATCCCTCCTTCTCTTATATTTCTTTTTTTCTCCTGAACCATCTAAAGATTAGTGTCTTTTTAAGCAGAAGGCCTTTTAGATGAGAGGGTTGGGCTTTGGTCTCTCCTGGCTGATGAAACAAGTCACTGGATGACTCCTGGCCTTTGGAGATTGGGTCAGGGCCTGGGCCATTGTGGAGACCAGGAGTGTATGATGAGAAGCCCCAGAATCAATGCAGTGTGCAGTCTTTACTTGAAGGTAGAAATACATTTACTCTAAAGATCTTAGGGATATTTTCTTCTTATTCTACCCTTGCAAAGCCAGTGCTTATGGAAAGCCCTAGAACATCACATTGGCAGTTGGGAAGAGAGAAACTATATATATACATGTATATTATGAGTCCTTCACTTTAGACACTTACAGTAAAATTAAGACAATAAATTGTAATGTTGGAGTATGTCCCTTCATTTAAGGGCTGGTGCTGTTGCATAGTTACCAAATATATTTGCCTTTTACAAATCTCTGTTTTGTGTGCTGAACATTGTAATAGAAACCAGATTCTATGAAAATGGGTGAATTAAGACTTGGACTGTCACTCAGGAAGGTGAATGAGGTACTGACACATGGGCCGGGTGGACCTGAATTGTCTTTTGTCTAGATCTTGCTTTACCATGCCCCTCCTATGTCTTGAATTACACTGTCAGACATTAAGTGGAACTCTGTAGAAATAGTTCAACCAGGATTTTCCCCATTGACAACATTGCTTTTCTTAAAATAGGGAGTCAGTATTTTCATTACAATTCTAGAACATGATGTATATGTCATGTATTTCTTTTGTGTTTTTGTTTTGCCATGGAGCAGTTCCTGTCCATAATGCCTATGTGCACAACACAATAGACTTTGTTCCTTCTTAGGAGTCATTAGATTTCCCTAATAGAATGATGGAAATGGGTATTGGAGCTCTGGCCATCCTCTCATTAGTGCTGAACCCTGGTGCTGTGTCTGCTTCACATCAAACCCAGTGAATTGATTTTCTTCTGAGACTGCTTTCTTAGAGTCAAGAAAGAAATGAGATATTTACTTGGCCCTTTTACAATTGCTGCTGCTGCTGAACCCATTAAAAGGAATACCCTACAGCGAGAAAATGCATGTATATTCTAATTAAGGCTGTGATCTATAGATTTTTGTCTTTGGCCCACCCTTACCCCTCTCCCACAGCCCTTTAGGCTTCTGTGAAATCACCAGAGATCTTGCCATTGGTGAGGTGTGGTGGGACACATCTTTAATCCCAATAGTCAAAGGGCAGAGGCAGGTGCAGGTGTATCTGTGACTTTGAGACCAATGTGGTCTACTTAGTGAAACCCAGTTCAGCCAGGACTACAAAGGCCATGTCAAAAAAACAAACAAACAAACAAAAAAGGCCAAACATACAAAAACTGTTATTAATACAGAGAATGGCTGTCAGCTGCTGCTTTGGTCTCATACTGGGAGATACTAGTAGTTTTAGCTGGCGTTAGGGCAGGTGGTTGGAGTGGTGTGAAGTAGGTAAATCCATGCCTTAACATACCCAAACTCTATATTGCTTATGGGAATCTATATTGTTATATGCCTGTTTTTTGCTATGACACTCAGAAAGAGCCAAATGTTAAATAAATTAATGTATATCCTTTAATGACTAAGACCCCAAGTCAGTCTTGTTGGTGTGTGTGTTTGCGCACACATGTGTGTATTTGTTTCTGGGGGGATGTTAAGATAGGGTCTCACATAGCCTAGCTGGGGCTGGCCTGAAACTTGGTCTATAGCTGAGAATAATGAGCTTTGGATTCTCCTGCCTGTACTGGAATTGTGGATCTGCATTACTAAGCTCAGCTGAGCTAGTCTTGCTGTTACTTTAGCCTTGAACTCTTCCCTACTGGTTATTTGATACCACTCTGCAGAAACTGACTGATGTGAAAAGCTGTCTTGATTTTTCTTTTAAGTTCTTCTAGATTAGTTAGTAGAATCCTAGGGGAATAAAAAGGAAAGGAGCAAAAAACAGAAGGGGAAAACGGAGAAATTAGTGTAAGGATGGGAAAGAAAAAGGTAACTGAATTCTCATTACCGTACAGGATCTGGGGCGGTCACATTCCACAGGTGTAAGATGAGAACTGCCAAGGAATGGTCTGGATTGCTTAACCTGGGGGCTCAGCAAGCTCTTGTCAGTTTTTCTTACCGTTTCATACAGGTTTGTCACCCCAACAGAGAAACGGGTACGATGGCAGTCTGTGCACTTATAAGAAGAAAGGGCTAGTGAACTGTTCCTCTGAACAGCGTGTACCACACAGCCAGCTAGTATAGCATAATAGTTAACTGCAAAAACTCTGAAGTTCAAAATGGCAGTCAGCAAATACCTTCAAAGCTAGTCTGTTGTAAAATACAGTGAGTAAATTTCAGCAGCTGTTGCTAAGTGGGAGAACTGTGGGCCATCTTTACTGTAATAGGACTGTAAATACTGACATACATTTTCACAAAATGGATGTTCATTTTGGCTTTTCTTTATTTAAAACAAACATTTTTGTTGACTCTTTGAGAGTTTTCGTACAGTATATTTTGATCATACTCACTTTAACTCCTCCTGTAAATTCCTTCCAATTTTTCTTAATAAATAATAACTTTTGACAGACACATGCCATTAATTTTTAATTTAGCAAAATAATCATTTGCCAGGGGGTGTGTATGTATATTTACATATATATTTCCCTCCACCTCCTCCCCCACCCCTGTACATATTGTTTTGGTAACCATAGCAGAGAGTGAGAACTGAGTTTTGTCCAACAGAGAAAATTTTATGAACATATGCTGTAATTTTACCTTCCAGTCTTTACCATTATGACTTGTACCTCTTCATATTACCTTCACCAGGATTAAATATTAAGACCATCTTATTAAATGAGACAGTTTTTACTCTAGAAAATGTGACGAGTGCATATTATATGTCAGGTAGTTGGCAAATAGCTAGAGGCTACTACTTGGAAGTTTGTTATGCTTCTAAATTAGTTGGTTTCTTAAATGCTGAACAAAATCCATTGTGTGTGTGTGTGTGTGTGTGTGTGTGTGCGCGTGTGCGCGCGCGCGCGCGCACATCTGTGTTTGAATGTCTCTGTACATCCTTAATGTATGCATGTAGAGGCCAGAGATTGATGACATATGTCTATTGCGGTTACTTTCCACTTTTTAAATTTTTCTTTACATTTATTTACTTTGTATATGTGTTTTTAATAAAACAAATAATAATGAAATAATAGCCATGTGCACATGTGCCATTGCGTGTAGAGGTCGGAGGAGAACTTATGGAAGACAGTTGTTATTGAGATGTAGACCCTAGGAATTGAATGTGGTTTTTGGCAAGCACTCTAACTGGCTAATCAGACTGATCTACTTTAGTTTTTGAGACAAAGTCTCTCACTGAATCTTGAGCTCACTGATTCTGCCACACTGACTGGTCACTCAGTTCCAGGCATTCTCTTGTCCCTGTCCCCACCATCATAACCACACACACCGTGTGTGTGTGTGTGTGTGTGTGTGTGTGTGTGTGTGTGTGTGTGTGTGTGTGTGTGTGTGTGTGTGTGTGTGTGTGTGTGTGGTGAGGTTACAGATGTTCACCTCTGTACATAGCTTTTACATGGATGTTGGGGATCTAAACTCAGGTTCTCATACTTATACAGCAGCACTTTATCAGCTGAGCCATCTCCCTCATCTTGATGTCAGCATTATCAAGGCCATCCCTGACTGTTAAATGTGCTAATACTACTAGCAGCACATGGACTTGCATGAAAGAGTCACTTCTACCAGTTTACCTTTTGACCATTTGCTGGTCTCAAGAGTGAACTGAGAAGAAGTTATATTTATGAACTGTTTGTGGTGCTAGGAAATGAAGCTGAGTTCTCTGGAAGAGCAGCCAGTGCTCTTAACTGCTGAGTCATCTCCAATCTTTCTAACTCTTTTATGTATGTGTATATTTTTAGGAAGCTCCTACAGTAATAAGTTTCCATATAATTTGGGGGGGGGAGGGTGTTGAGGGTTTGTTTTTGTTGTTGTTGTTTGTTTGTTTGTTTTAAAGACAGAGTTTCACTGTAGCTTTGGAGCCTGTCCTGAAACTAGCTCTTGTAGACCAGGCTGGCCTCAAACTCACAGAGATCCACCTGCCTCTTCCTCTTGAGTGCTGGGATTAAAGGTGTATGCCACTACCACCCGGCTCATATGACTTTTTAAAATGTCTTTTGTGTTAGTTGTTTCTTCCCATGTCCTCACCTACCCTGCCCTCCTAGCCTCTTTCCCCTTAAGCCCTTCAAATGCCATTATTCCCTTTTAACTCATTATGTCCCTGCACTCTGTCTTCCTTCCCTTACAGCACATATTTACAATAGTTGGTGTATGGCTGAGAGAGTGTCTTATAAGAAAAGGAAATACAGAAAATCCTAGCAAAGCAGAGACCTAGTTAGTTAATGGTTTTCTATATTGCTTCTCTGAACTCTACATCTAAAAATATATTTACTGCATCCCTTTCTTTTAAAATCTTATTTTCTAGTTTCATAGAAGAACAGAGCTTTAAGTTATGTTAGTTAGGGGGCAGAATTAATACCTTGGCAGGGGTAGATACTAAAACAAATTGGGTGCTGCAGAGATGGCTCATAGGTGTGGAGCACTTGCTGCTCTTGCAGAGGGCCTGGGTGGGTTGGGTTCCCAGCACCCACATGATTGCGCCCAAGCATCTACAACTCCAGTTCTAGGAAGTTTGACACTCTTCTCTGACCTCCTTGGGCAACCAGGTATGTATATGCTGCACATTTATACATGCAGACAAAACACTCATACACATAAAATAAATGCATCTAAAAGGTTTAAAAATCAGGAAAATAGCGGAACGCTCTCTGTTGGTAACATATTTGAATATTTAGATTGAACCAAGAAAGCTGGTTGCTTCTCTGACTATGTAGTTTTTGAATAATTACATTTTTAATAAAACAGAATAGTTCAGAGATGTTAAAATCATAAAAGCTGGAGACACAAAGCCTTTAGGCATTAAAAGCCAGGATTAAGCATTAAAGTCTGAAATGAAAATGTTGCTCATATGAAATTTATAAACAATAAGCCAATTAAATAATCCTGTGTTCTTTTGAATATCCTTATGGGAAGGCAGAAAAAAATGTGTTAATTTTGGTCTTCTTATAGATGGCGAATTGAAAGGATGGCAGAAGCCTTACACATGACCTGATCCATTCTGTATTAGGAGTTCAGAGGCTCAGAGAGCTCACTTGGTAGCACAGCTAGCTTGAAACTTGGGTTCTTCTCCTTTCTCATCTTCTCAAGTGGCATAGGTTATCTGCATATATGACTTAGTTTGTCATTGGAGTAAAGGAGGGTATTCAGAACAGGTGGAGAGTTTATTATTCTGTTTGCTGATTAATTTCTTTTAGGATAATTTATCAGTAAGGTCTAAGTACTAATGCCATTTATTTATAGTAGCCAAGTAATACCCTTTTTCTTAGTACCCTTTCTCTCTGTCAGAACCCATGAGATAAATGTGTATTGTTTTTTAAATAAATGGCTTCTGAAGTTGGAGAGATGGCTCAGTGAGCAAAGGCACTTGTGCCAACCTGGAAGCCTGGTTTTGATTCCTAGAACTCACATGAAGGTGAAAAGAAAGAACTACTCAAATGCACACACTGTGGCATGCACACCCACCACACACATGCACACATATGCATACGTAAACAGCAATACATTTTTTTTAAAAAAAAAAAGGCTTTTGAACCTAGACTACTGCCTATACGGTTTAATCTGTTCCTAAGAATAGGGCTCCTACCTGATAGATCCTCTTCAGGCCAACAGAGGTATCTCACTCACTCTCTCTCTCTCTCTCTCTCTCTCTCTCTCTCTCTCTCTCTCACACACACACACACACACACACACACACACACAATTTCACTTCCTACAGTTACAATTATACTCCAGTCAACTTAGTCTGAAAATATTAAATGGTAAATTCAAGAAATCAATACCTTGTAAGTTTTAAATTTGTGTACCATTCAGAGGAGTTTGGTAAATTTTTATGCCGTCTTGCTTCTTCTCATCCAAAATGTGAATTATCCTATGTCTTACATGTCCGTGCTGTAGGCTACCCACCCATGATTCACCTAGTAGCCATCTGTGTTATCTGGTATCCAGTGCCTGTGTTTAAGCAGCCAATAATTTACTTGTAATGGACCCAAAGTAAACAGACTTATTCTGGTAATTGTGGCAACACTACAAGACAGATAGGAAAATGTATAGTACATATATATTTATGTATGTATGTATGTATGTGTGTGTATACACATATAAACATGTATATATGTGTGTATATATATAGAAAGAGAGAGGAGGGGAAGGAGGGAGGGAGAGAGAGAGAGACAGCGAAAGACAGTGCGAGAGCGCACTTGGGACTGCCTGTGGTTTCAGCCATTCAGTGAAGATATAGCATACCTCTCATGGATAAAAGGGAGCCACCTTTTTTATTTACCTATATTTATCTATTCAGGAAACATTTGTTGAATGCTAAAAAATTAAAGTAAATGGAGTAAATGTATTATTTTATGAGACTTCAAAAATGGACTCATGCAACTTTAAAGATAGATGGCTAGGTACTTGGATGGTGAGTTTTAATTGTTAACTTTACAAAACAGTCACTTGGGAAGAGAGTTTGTCTCATGAGGGATGATCTGTCTTGGGCTGGCCTGTGAACACATCTGTGGTGGGTGGTCTTAATAATTAAGTTAACTGATGTAGGGAAGAACCAGTCGACTGTGGGCAGCAGCATTCCCTATGTGTGGGGTCCTGAACTGTATGCGAGTGGAGAAATGAAAGTGAGCACAAGAATGTAAGCAAGTGGGCATGTATGGATTTGTTTTCCTCTGTTCTTGACTATTGACTAGCAATAAGACTAGCTGATGTTTGTCTCTTGACTTCCCCGTAATAATAGACTGTGGCCTGGAATTGTAAGATGTAATAAACCTTGCTTTCTCCTGAGTTGCTTTTTGTCAGGATATTTTATTACAGCAACAGAAACAAAGCTAGGACATGTGCTGTACAAGTTCGACAGTTAGAGGAAGTCATGTTTTTTCACCTTAGGTGTTTGATGGATATGATAAACTTTGAAGGAGATTTAAATGTGTCACTTTTACAGACATGGGGGAATATGGCTAGATTACAGGCATGTGGGTGGTGTCCAGATCTAAAATCTAGTATGAGAGCAGGTTGACTTGTATTTGGAAGTAGAGGTGAAGGGAAAGGCCAGAAAGATAATTACAGTGATACGCTTCTCTCCCAGACTCAACCTCTTCAGAGCCAAATGTCCTTTACCCCAGTGGGTCACACTGCTATTTAGTCTTTGGAATAGGGGTTGTTGCAGGGACATTTTAAGTTCAGTCCAAATTAGGCATTTGGAGATTGGCCTGGAAAAAGACTATAAATATCTATCATTTCTTCTTTCCCTTTGCCTTGGATAAAAAGGCTTTTCTCTTAAAGCTTAACTCTTTCATCAATGCTTTCAGTTGTGTCCTAACTTTTTGAAAAATAAATAAATGCATCTTACTAAGCAGATGCCCTGGAACTTCTGTTCACCACTTATCTTCTTCAGAGCTGTCGGGGTGACTTGTTTGTTTGTTTGTTTGTTTTGGGTTGTTTTTTGTTTTGTTTTTTTTGAGACAAGGTGTTACTATTAGCTGTCCTGAAATTCACCACGAAGACCAGGATGGCCTGGAACTCACAGAGATCCATCCACCTGCACCTGCTACTCCAAGTGCTGGGATTAAAGTTCTGCACTAATACTCCCTGAAGAAACATCCCTGCTTCTCTCTTGTGCCATGGTGTAAAACCTATCCAGGGGAGGTGGTCTGATTTCAACAAAGATGAAATTAGTCAGCTCTCTAAAGGAACAGTAGAATGGACACAGACACACACATGGAATTTATTAAAGTGAGTTGCAGGCTGTGGTCTGAGTAGTCCAGCTATGGCTGTCTCTTGATGGAAAGGCCAAGGGTTCGGCAGTTGTTCAGTCCTCAAGACTGATTTCTCAGCATTCCCAGTCTGGTTCTGGTCCCAGAGAAGTCCTAGAGTTGTCTGTCTGCAGGCTACATTGGAATTCTTACAGAGCTAGGCTCTAACACTAGTGAAGGAATGCCTCCGCAGCAGGACAGGCAAAAACCAAAAGCTTCCTTCTTCCATGCCCTTTGGTGGGGGCTGTCACCAGAAGGTATGACCCAGATTTAGGGTTGATCTGACTTCAGATGGTCTGGTTTGGAGTGGTCTTCCAGCTCAAATTATCCAACCAAAAAAAAATATCTTTTCTTAGTTTTAATTAAAGATACGTTCAAGTAGAAAGGCCAAGATTTAGCCATTACAGAGGTTTTGTTCTTTCAATTCTAATTATTTAGAATCTATCATTAGTTAATTTTAGCACATATGCCTCCTCATAGGCTGACTTATTGTTGTATGTGTATATAAATGCATAACTATGTAAGTATAGCCTGCTGAGTCAGCTTAGTGTCCCTTGTATGTGTGTGATTTCAGGACTAACCCCCCTGGTATCTGATAACTGTTTGGGGTCTCTCTAAGCAGTGGTTAATTACCTATAGCTCTTCATCTAAAGTTGGAGTCCCATGGGATTTCTTCCACCCACCCTAGCATGCCAGTGGGTGTTTTCATTGTCGCAGTATTGTTTAGGCGATGTGTTGTTGGTGTTTCATGGGTTCAGCCTTCCTGTCATCAGACACACTCTCTCAGTAGACTTTCTGGTCCTCGGGCTCTTACACAGTGTTCCCTGAGTCTTGGGTGTGCAGTTAGTTGTCTTATAGATGTTTCAGTTGGAGTTGGGCACCCACAGCCAGTTGTTCTCTGTATTTTGACCAATTGTAGCTTTCTATAATGGTCTCCATCTGCTGCCCCCCCCCAAAAAAAAAAAAAAAAGCTTCTTTGATGCCCAGTGAGAGCTGCACTTATCCAAGGGCATAAAATAAGTGTTTAGAATCTCTTCTCACATCTGTGACCTCACTAGCCCTGGTTAAGTTGGCTAGGGTTATAGTACCAGGAATGCTTTCTTTCCTTCTTGTTGATCTGTTTTTAAGACCAGTTAGACAGCTGTCAGCCAAGATATAAGTGCCTTCCGGGTCATTGTTGTGGATCATAAGTGTCATAGCTGGTCAAGATTATTGGTTGCTTTCCTCCTTGACACCTTTGATAGTATCTCCCAGGACTATGAATGCTAGTCCATGGAGAGTAGGCTTTCAGGTCATTTCCAGTGGAGAATCAGGTTTTTTTGTTTGGAGGTGGGTGCATGAATGCCAACATGAACCTGACAGTAAAGTCATGCATTGGGTTTTTGTGTCGTTTTTCCCATGGAGGACTTTTCTTTTTGCTTTGTGATTTGGCCCTTGATAGAAAGAGCAAGCTGTCCTTCTGCACTTTGGAAAGCATGACTGTACTGTGGCGTATTTGTCTGGAGTGAGGAAAGTCTTCCATGGGAAGCTGAGTCATTTCTTGGCTTCTCTCATGGAATGACTGTACCAGAGTTATTCTTTCTTGCTGTGAGAAGAAAAATCATAAGAATAAGTCATTTCCTAAAGAAATGCATACTGATTTTATATGGGATTCAGTTTTTCCTAAACTTAGGGTTATTTAAAAGTTTTTATTTGCGGGGAGGGGTTGTTTGTCCAGGACTTACCATCTGAAATTGAAACTTTTCACTTGTTTATGCTTGCACTGACGCTCTCTCTCTCTGGGTGTGTGGGTGGATAGACCCATAAGCTGCTGCACACTCTCCTTCCGCCATGACCCGTGGGCATTACAGATGCTCACACTCCCGTGACTAGCTTTTACATGGGTCCTAGGGATCCAAACTCAGGTTGTCTAGCTTGCAAGGCAAGCGCTTTTACCCACTGAGCCATCTTTCAAGCCCCAGCCTGACATTTTTTTCTCTCATTGACTGTGAGCTGAATTTGGTCATCCCTTAATGGGATATGGTAGTGAACAAAGACATAACCTGGCACTGTCTGGCCTTTGTGTCTTACAGTGCATTGGACACTGTATGGAAAAATTAAAGAATAGCTGTTCTTTTACAGCACTCGTCTTTTACTCTGAGGCAGATCAGGCAGGCAGTACCCACGATTATAGGGGAAGCCATATAGAGCCAGTGCATCATTCTAAGGGCCATTGTACTTCAAAGAAGAGCTGTAGGAATGGCTAACTGTGAAGAGAGCTGAGTTAGTAAAATGGGGTTTGAGAGGTAGAATTTGGTAAAGGAATACATAAAAGGGAGGGGATCCTAGAAGTTAAAATGAGTTGGGGAATTAAAGTAGAGTGAACCACATCCTAATTTTGGAACCTAGAGACAACGCCCTTTCTTACACTTAACTTGCCTTGCAGAATAGTGAGAAATAAGGTACAACAAAGAATGTGGAATGGTAGGAGATTTGGACAAGAATGATTGGACTGAATGAAGCTGAAAACTTTTCTTCTTTCTGAATTAAAGCGTAAATCAAATCACTTCTGCTGAGAAGTCTTCACTGGCACCATATGCTTCCATGGTGTAGGTTCTCATATCCCCTATGAGCCAAATGCATATAGTTAGTTGTCTTCTGTTGCTGTGAGGAGACACCATGACCATGGCAACTCTTCTAAAAGAAGGCATAATTGGGCAGGCTTACAGTTCAGAGGTTTAGCCCATGCTCATCAAGACAGGAAGCATGGCAGCATGCCGGAGACACAGTGCTGGAGTGTAGCTGAGAGTTCTGTCTATATCCAGATATGCAGGCAACAGAGAGAGACTTGGCCTGGCTTAAGCATTTGGAATTCCAAAGCCCACCCTTAGTGACACACTTCCTCCAACAAGGCCACACCTTCTAATAGTGCCACTCCCTGTTGACCAAACATTACAATGTGTGAGCCTGTGGGGCCATTCTTATTTAAACCACCACAGTAGACATCTTGGTTTTCATTAACACCCTACCTTCACTCACACTGTTAATATATAATGTATGTCTTCTAGGTTCTAGTTTTTTTTTCTCTGTTCAACTCATCTTTATGATACTATTTTCTAACCAAAGCTCTTCATTTATTTTGCTGAAGTTTTACTATTCATTGATACTACCTACCTCTATAGTCTTGTGTTTTTATTTTGTGCAATTACTACTACCATAATTTTGAAGACCCAGAAATCTTACATATTTTTATGTCTCTCATAACACCTACAAAGCAACTCACCCACAATTAAGTATTTTTTGAATGGATAAAACAGTTTAGACCATTGTTCTTTACTGCTAATGGGCATCTCATTTTGTTCATGACAAAATTCCTTTAGGAAGTTCTTGTCTATAAATGTCAGTTTACTTTCCTTTTACCTCATTGCTTTTGTTGTATGTAATGGTATTTATTGCTTTCATGATTATCATATGGAAGAGGGAGGTTCTTATTGACTCCTTCCTTTTTCCATTTCATTGCTAAATACTCTGTGTGTCGTGCCTTTTTCTAGCTAGTATAAAATCTCACCCAGCTAGTGGGCACTCAAGTGTTTGCCTTTGGTTCTGTGTGCCAGAATTACTTTGACAGGATTAAAAGGGCATTGTCACACGTATAGCATAGTGAGCACTTCATGCTTTTTGTCCTTTTCCTCTGTTGCGCTTTATTGAATTCTCAAATAAATTACCAAGACCGTAGTCCTACAGCAGCTAGCGTATAAGGGTTTGTTAAAGGTTCTTTTTTTTTTTTTGGTTTTTCAAGACAGGATTTCCCTGTGTAACAGTCCTAGCTGTCTTGGAACTAGCTCTTGTAGACTAGGCTGGCCTCAAACTCACAGGGATTCACCTGCCTCTGCCTCCCAAGTGCTGGGATTAAAGTACTGCCCTGCAAGGTACTTTCTTCGAAGGGATAGATAGAAAGAAGACCAGCAAGAGTTCAGTGTATTGTTTCCAAGAGGCAGAACTTGAATTTTCATTGCTGAAGCATTTAAATTCAACCCTATGGCTCTGCCAAAGATTATATGTAATATGCTTGCATCCGAAATGCCCCTTACCCTGAAGGTTTAATAACTTGTTCACTAGCTTGTGGTGATAGTTTTTTTTATTAATTTTTAAAACAAGTTTCATGTGTAAATCAGAAACTTGGTCTTGAGGTTGTGTCATCCTTCTGCCCCTATTCCTGAATTTTGGCATTATAGACATGTGCTATGTGCCAGTTGGCAGTGTGTTAAAGGCTGTGGAAACCTTCAGGGTAGTGGTTCTCAACCTTCATGCTGTGACGCTTTAATACAGTTCCTCATGTTGTGGTGACCCCAACCATAAAATTATTTCATTGTTACTCCATAACTATAATTTTGTTACTGTCCTGAATTATAACGTAAAGATCTGATATACACATATATATATATTGTGTGTGTGTGTGTGTGTGTGTGTGTGTGTGTGTGTATGATAGGTGATATACGACCCTGGTGAAAGGGTTGTTGCCCACAGGTTGAGAACTGCTGCCTTAGAGGGTGAGCACAGACTGGCAGAGGTAGGCTTTTAGGACGGGCCTTTGAAGGTTGTGCCCACTCCATTCCTGTTCTGGTCTGCTCCATCTGTTTTCAGATCCACCACCATGGAAACCCTGCTGCCACGTACTCCCATTACCGCAATTGGAGCCTTTCTGCCTTGCCTTCCCCACCATGATTGTAATATACTGAGCTGTGAGCCAAAATGAGCTTTTCCTCCCTTACCTTGTTTCTGTCAGGTATTTTGGTCGCTGTGATGCAAAGGTAACCAGCATGGCCTGCGAAGCATTTATGCTGCAGAACCCATGTCGCTCGTGTCCCTGCTTTTTCACAGCACTTGGCACTCTACCGTTCTTGCTGTGAATTTGTTCCATTTCTTATCTGTTTTAATTTCCAAATCGGTATACCTAGTTTGTAAACCATTCTCCTGAGTTCTAGATAGAAACATTAATTCCACTGCTTATCACAGCTCCTTTTGAACGTCTCTGCGATCTAAAACTGAACTTAGCATCTTCCCCTGCTGTCAGTTCTCCTACTTCATGCCGCCATTTAATTCATTGCCCAGGCATAAATCTAGTCAGTTATGACTCTTGGTTCATTCTCGTCATTCTCTGGCCTTCAGTGTCCAGAATCATAGTGCTGTTAAAAGACTGCAACCTTTCATTTCTTCTCTTGCTCCACTCACCCGAGTGTAGACCACTGTTGTCTTCCACCTAACTGCTGTAACAGTGGGGTGATTAGCGTTCCAGTGTGTATACAGAGACCCAGAAAACTGATGTGAGATACATTTTAAAGGACTATTGAAAATGTGGAGAAAGCACATCCCTTAGAGGGGAAAAGGAAAGGGAGTATATTATTTGTGCTTATTTTGTTGAAATAAAATTTTGTAGTTACCTAAAAGCAGATTTCTTTATCTGAGAAGAAATTTTTGTCACTGTTACCACTGCAGAGGTGTGGGGGTCACGGAGAAGTAGATTTTACTGTTTTGGACAGTGCTAGACTCTGTGTGATGCTTTTATGATTAGGCCTTAAAGGAACACTGCTGGGAGACTAAAAAGTAGCAATAAATGCAGTCGTGGTTGATCTGATGAGACAGACTTCGGCATCTGGTTTCAGATAAAGTTCATAGCCAGACATAGGAATTGTCAAACAGCATAAATAGTATATTTCCCCTTCTGAGTAGTGGTGTTAGCCTGGATAGAGTAACACTATGGATGTAAAATGTGTTACTTATTGCAATAGAATTAGAAATAGTTGTTGGAGGTTGCTCGTTTGTTTTCGGCCACCCAGACCCAAAATAATTACACAAAAACTATATTATGCAAAACACTGCTTGGCCAATACCTTAAGCATACTACAAGCTAGCTCTTATATCTTAAATTAACCCATTTCCATTATTTTATATTTTACCACAAGGCTTGTGGTTTACCAGTAAAGTTCCCAGACGTCTGTCTCCTTTGGTGGCGGCTACATGGCATCTCTGACTCTCCCTCCTCTCTCTCTACATCTCTGTTTGGATTTTCCGCCTGGCTTTATTCTGTTAAGCCATTGGCCAAAAGCAGCTTTATTCATTAAACAATAAAAACAATACATATACAGAAGGACTTTCCACCATTTCCCCCTTTTCTGTCTAAATAAAAAGGAAGGGTTTAACTTTAACAGAATAAAATTACATATAACAAAGCAGGTACCAAGCAAAATTATAGTTACAATACTTATATCTATTTTATCTTTTATCATAACTAAGGAAAACTATTGTAACTATCTTTTTGTTGTTGTTGTTGTTGGTTTTTTTTTTTTTCGAGACAGGGTTTCTCTGTGGCTGTGGAGCCTGTCATGGAACTAGCTCTTGTAGACCAGGCTGGCCTCGAACTCACAGAGATCCGCCTGCCTCTACTTCCCAAGTGCTGGGATTAAAGGCATGCGCCACCACCGCCCGGCTGTAACTATCTTCTTCAATTCCATCAAAGGCTCCAGAAGGATATAATATTACCTAAGTTAACAGAAAGTGCATTGTAAGCAACTTCCAAAACTCTAGAATTGACAGAGACATCTTGCTGCCTTCATAGTCACCCAAAGTTCTTCTGTAACATTGGGGCACCCACCTTCAGCCTACAGGCCCATAGTATCCAGCAGACTTTTCCATGAAGCAGAAAATTTGAAGATCTGTTTTGCCTTGTAATGGCAAAGTCTATCAGTTGCTTTTTTCTATGTCCTGCAAAATGTATTGCAGACTCTTTTATGAAGCAGGAACACCAAAGGACTGCCTCACCTTCTTTAGGCAACTCCAGCAATCATTTTTCTGTGGGACCTGCATGTCCAGTTCATGCAGCATAGCATCAAGCAGTCTAGGCAAGACCAGTTTCTTGCCCAAATAGCTAACAAACTCCATAAGGAGCCTCTTCGATGTCCATCATCCTCTTGAAGTAGATTGGTGCTGCCAGGATCAGATGTGTCTCATTGTCATGAAAAGTCCTAAATTCTTAAAACATTTTAAAGGCCATATTTTGTAGGTCTTTGAAAATGTTGAAGATTATCTAACTGAAATATATTTCTGTATATCTAGAAAACCTAACTAACATGACTACAAGCTTGACTGTTATAGATTATTATCTATTAAACCTGTATTTCTTAATTATACATTACATTTTTAAATGAGCTGCACAAATACAATACCTTAATCAAGAGCAGAAATACATATTTAACAAAATTGATCTTAAATTTGTGTCAGTAAACCAAGATCCCTACCAATGCAAAGTATTTATCTCTCTAGCAAAGAATTTAGATCTGTTGTCGGAAGCTGCTCATTTGTTTTCAGCTGCTCAGACCCGAAATAATTACACAAAAACTATATTATTTAAAATGCTGCTTGACAAATAACTTAAGCGTATTGCTAGCTAGCGCTTATATCTTAAATTAACCCATTTTCATTATTTTATATTTTATCACAAGGCTTGTGGTTTACCGGTTAAGTTCCCTGGCGTCTGTCTCCTTCAGGGGTGCCTACATGGCGTCTCTAAATCCACCTACTCTCTACATCTCTGTTTGAATTTCCTGCCTGGCTTTATTCTCTTAAACCATTGACCAAAAGCAGCTTTATTCATTAACCAATAAAAACAGTACATATACAAAAGGACTTCCCACACCAAGAAATTGTACTAATTGTCCTGTATTTTAAAGACCTCTGACTCAGGGTTCAGTTGGCTTTGTAGCCAGTGGATAGCAGTGTCTCAAGAGTGCTTATTGGGATGATAGAGGGGTTGTATTTTCCAAGCCTGGGAAAATTGCTTGCTGCCATGTCTGATGACCTCTGAGTTCATCCCCTAGAACCTGCATGGTAGAAGTCCCTGCAATTTGTTCTCTAACCTACACATGTACACCATGGCATGGGTACACACACACACAAGAAATAAATTAATAAGATATTTTAAAATAGTACTTATGGGTAGTTTGGTGTACTATCAAGGAAGCTTTTAGTCTGTGTTCATTTGCTATCTTTGCTCTTACTATAGTTAAAACAGATTCAGGGAAGAACTGTTTTTGCTAGTGACTGAATCTAGGTTTAAAATACTTTCTGTGGCCAAACAGTAAATTAAAACACATAAAATAATCTGGCACAGGAGGATGTATAGGGGATTTTGCAGTAACATTGTAAGATCATGGTGTAGGAGAGACCTACTTAGGAAATAACTCAGACTGAAAAAAAAAAGAGTGAGCTAATTTCATAATAAGCTTATCTTCTAGTGTTGTGGCATTTACACTAAAGCCAATCATTACAGTTTCTGCTATTTTGGTAGATTTTGTTTTGAGCTTCTACATCATAAGAAGCTTAGTGTGCAGAGCAGGGCAAAGTGCACCCATTTGTATAAGACACACGTGTGGGAAGCATTGCCCAGAAAAGATGCTTTAGAAGCACGATGATCCTCAATTAAATGAAATGCTGCCATGAGAGAACTGTTTGTTACAGAGGTGAGAAACTAGGGTGAGAATACTCAGACCCTCGTATTTCTGAATCCGCCATGACAGTCGTCAGCCTCCAGACTGCTGGTGGGCTGCATATTAGGTTTGTTCATTCTAATGATTGAAAGTTATTTCCATAATGAGAACCTTAAAACTGAAATGTGTTAAATAAAATGCTGATGAATCAAATCTGTTTAAAACAATGATGTAAAATGAATCAAATCCTTACTGCTTTTATTCTAAAAATAAAATCTGTTCTTGTCATTTGGCATTTACTTAGAGTCAGCTATATGAATATGATGAGAATGATAAATTTTAATTTATAATTTCTACATTTTCTTTTTATTTCTTTTGCATTTATGGAACTTCTCAAGTGACAAAATTACATTTGTATTGGAAACCAGGAATATGTACAGACTGGGATCAATGCAGACTGATTAGTTATGTGATATTGTATAACTGATTTAAACTTTGGATGCTATAACTCATCTGTAAAGTAGGAATCTTTATACTTCTCTTTATAGTACCCTTCCTGCCTCCCTCTCTCCTTTCTCTCCTCTTGTCCTTCCTGTCTTCCTGACTTTACTGTTGGAAGAGTTTTTTTACTACGTTGCCAAGCTCACCTTGAAATCCTGGCCTTAAAGGTTCCTTCTGCCTCTGCCTCCAGAATAGTTGAGGTCTCAGGTATCTGTTATCCCATACCTGACCACCTTACAGGTCTTTCTTGGGAATAAACAAAACATATACACAGAAACATCTCTTGGTTAACAAGAGACCTTCAGCAAGCATTGTACTAGTATGATCTTGCTTCAGAAAACTCATTCTACAAACTGAACATCAGCCTTTTTAGTTAAAATTCCATCATCCTCTTTTTCTCCCTCCTTCCTCTCCTCCTTTTCTTTCTCCTTTTTTCTCTCCTTTCTGACTTTTTCTCCCTTCTCCTCCTCCCCCCCTTTCATTCTTTATCCTCTTCCTCTTTCTCCTTCATTTTTTTCTTTGTTTAATTTTTTTTTTCAGACAGGTTCTCATATGTACAGTACTGACCTTGAGCTCCTTATCCTCCAGTCTCCATTTTCCGAGTGCTGGTAGTGCTGACCTCTTCCCTCTTTATTTCAGAAAGCTATGGTTGATTTAACATTTGCATGCTTGTTCCGTGAGACTTCATCCTGGTAAAGAACATTTATTTGTGAAGAGACTTTTCTGTGAAGCCATCTATCTTTTGGTGGTTATTTTAATTGCTGATATTGTTAGATAATCTGCTGCTTCTAGCCAACTATGTATGTTGTTCATTTTCCCCCTTGTAAAGGGTTAAAGCAAAGGAGGTGTTTTCAGATACTTGCTCCTAATTTCCTGAATTTTACTGCTTGTCCCTTTTTGCACCTTAAGTCTGTATCCAATGAAATGCCAAGAGGAAAGAGTAGGGCTCTTCTTGATGCTTAAACACTGGAGTCAAACACTGGATGGACACAATGCCTTTGCAGCCTTTCTAGATAATCCTCTTCCTGCTCACACGTTCTCGTAGCTCATTGGAAAGAGTCTTTATTCTAATCAGACAAGTGTTCCTCAACAAATGTGTTATGTATAGGTGAATGTAAAACTGTTAGCCATAATAAAACCTTTCTTTCCTGTATCTTTCAAAGAGTAGAGGCAGAAAATACAATCTGCAATGATAATTGACAAGTGGCAAAAAAAAAAAAGCTTAGTGTCCAAATAGCAGTATGTAGTAATAGAGAAGAAAGAACTTGGGTGGGTGCAGCACTGAACCACCTCCTTTTGTACATTCCGGAATTCCGAATCCAGACCATCAGATAATACTTTCCAATTTGCTCCAGGAAGCAGTGGCTCACCTGGAGAAGAAAGGACTTCAATTGTTATTTCAGTGTCCTGTGTTCCCTGCCAAGATGAAGTGATCTTCATGTGTCAAGAGTTATTACTTTTACGTTCACTTAGGGCTTTCAGAAAAAATATTTAGTGGCCTGAGAGATACAAGTTTTTGGCCCTTGGTTTCAGGATTTCCACTAGGTGGCACCCTAATTCAGAAGCTTTGCTGTAGACTTCCTCCAAGCTTCTACCCTAACTAGAACCACACAGTGTTGGTTCCTAAATTCTCAACAATCTGGAAAAGTATTTAATCCTGAAATCAAGAAGATTTTAACTCACGAGCAGAAATGTGGTATTTGAAGTGTGTGAAAATTCTTTGTAGATTCTCGTGCTGGGGTAATTTGGGATTACGTGTTAGGTCCATGTCATGCAATAACCTAAGAGCACTTTTGCTTCTCTTGAAGGGGTTGGTGCTCTTTGTAGATAGAGGGTGGGCTGACCATCACAGAGAGAAGAAAGGGGATTGATACTGTAAACAACCATTGTACACCCTTACAAACAATCTGTGTTTTCCTGCAAGTTTCCAAACTTGAAGGAACAGAGAAATAGATTTACAATCTCCTTTATATTTGTAGCTTTCAACTCTGGTTTAGACGTGAAATGATTGGTTGCTGCGTTTCAAAATCCTAACAGAATAACTGTTCAGTGGTTCCAGATGTTTTTGATAAAAAACTTGGAATTGTAGCATCAGCAGCAAAAGCACAGACTACAGATTTTGTCTTCCATGGGGAATGCCGCAGATCCAGAGGGAAAGCAAACAGACTCTCCACCCCACCCAGAGCATTTGTTCTCCGAGAAGAAACAGATTAGCATGGACAATTTTAAATTGTCCTTTTAATATGTTTATATGTGCAGAGAGGAGAGAAAAATCTAGATTTCTAGCACAAAGCCAACAGACAAAAAGATTAAGCTACATATTTCAAACAAGTGCTCTAGTGAAGTTCAGAAAGTTGTAATGGTTTTGAAACATTTCTCTCTGATTATGTAAAGTTTCCAAGGACAAAGACCTTGGCTTTTTATTTGTTTGCTTCTTACGCAAGGCACAGAATGTCTATTAAATTGATATAGATTATCTTTATTTAGTTTGATAGAGTTGGTATAGAAAAAGCTTCCCAGTGATTAAAGCATCTCCAATTCCCTAGAGAGATGCCTGGGAACTTGCAAGCAGGAAACATTTGATTCTAATTAAAGCAAAAGGGAGAGGCAGTGAGGAACAAACCATGTTGAGAACAGAGGGGAGGCAGCTTCGTGTTCATCAGAAGAGGGGGTTCTGAATTATAGCTTGGTGAAAGTTGATCCACAAAAGATAATAGGCAATCAGTTTTCTGTACACTAAAGCCTGCCCCTTCAGGACCTTCCACTCTATGCCCTTAAACCACATAGAATGAAAGTATTTGTAAATTCCTGGCCAGAATCCCGTGCTTTTGGTTAGCTTAAGTACAAATTTTATTTACAACTTCTTCATCTCTTTCATTGTATTGTTTCTACTGTAAAAGCAGCACATGGAGAGCCCAGGCTTGTTCTCTACAGCATCAGAAAGAGGACATCATCCACCTTCATACTTTTAATGTACCTAGGAGGGGTCCGGGAAGAAGAGGCTTGTGTTAGAGTTGAGACTGACTTCTGGGTAGACAGACGGATGAGAGAAAACGCTTGCAGCCTTAGCTGAGTGTGCTGTATTTCTCTTATTTAAGTGGGTTATCAGCTTTAAACACCTGGCTTGAGGAAGTGGTGAATCGTCAGACCTTCTTTACCCTTTTTACAGCTTCCAAAAGAAAATTGCCTTTCACCAACTTCACTTGCAGTATTGAGAGAAACTGGGGATATTTAATCTCTTCTCTTCCTTTCTGTGTGGTATATAAAACTGTATATTCACTTTCTCCACTTCTGTGCTCTCCTTCCAGTTCAAAGAGAATATAAGACAGCTTCTCCTGGAAAGAGCTAATATGCCTGTTTTTTCTTTTGTTGGTTTGTTCTTGATACAGGATCTCTTTATGTAGCCCTGGCTGTCGTGGAACTCACGGTATAGATCAGACTGGCCTCATACTCACAGAGATCTTCCTGCTTCTGCCTCCATAGTGCTGAGACTAAAAGCATACATCACCACACCCAGCCCACTTTTCTCTCTTTGTCTCCTGCCCCCTTTTGCTTCATCTGTTCCTCTTCCTCCTTACCCCTCCAAAGTCGGTTACAATAAGAGAATGTCTGAAAGTGCATGAATGCTTTCTAGACTAGGGCTGCTCCTGAGGAGCAGTAGGTTGACAACTGGAAAATATGGAGTAGCAGGAAAGAGGACAAATGAAGTCACCGTGTCCTGCACAAGGCCCAGTTAATGTGAATGAGAGATGTGAAAGGAAGTCTCAGCCAGGTGACTCTTCTTAGTCACAAGAGTACTGAGAGACATGCACGCATTTATTCTATACCATCTCCTTAACTTTCTTTAAAGCTTTCTCAAACTCCAGATATAACAAAACTTTAACTCTTGGTGGATTCTAAACCTTGCCGGACATTTTTATAGACAATTCTACATCCTAGAGACATAACTCTGAAATATTTGGCTAACATTTTTCTGATATTAAATCATTGCTTTTCATTCTGCAGGGAGATGCAGTATATCCTTTGCCTGGATTCAGTGTTCTGCATTTTCCCTGAATAGTTAAGGCTGTTGTATAGACTTGTAGTGTTTAGGATAACACCCCTTTCTTTATTAGCATACTACTGACATCAAAGGGACTGAGGTTGCTTCTTGCAGTGTCTGACAGAGCCTTTTTCACTGGGGACTTGTGAGGAGGAGGAGCAGGAGGAAGCCTGTTGGAAAAGGAAGCCTTGTTTTTTCTCTTCGTCTGTAGATGAATCATGTTCCCACCACTGCAATTAGGTTTTCAAACCTCCAAGGCTGCTGGTGCAGATCTGAAAGGGCAAGTAATGACGATCTTGAGAGAGCAGGGTAAAGGGTGTGGAGGCTGCGGAGGGAGGGGCGGGCTAGCTAGAGGCAGCCAGCTAGGGAGGGAAGGAGGAGGACATCTGGAGGAGTGGTCTGTTTTCCTTGTACTCTGCTGGCCTTAGATATTTTCAACTTAAGTCAAAATCCAGCCCTGCCACCGAAGGAGCTGGAGACTGGCTAAAAAACTGGATCCTCTAGTTTTTGTTTTTTGTTTTTTTTTTTTTTTCATTTTTTCTGTATAGATTTCCTTGTCTTTGTGTTTTCTCATACCATCCTTTTGAAATAGCCATCTTCCTTTTTTTAATCCTCCTTTGTGGCAGAGTGCATACTGGGTTTTTATTACTGGCTCTGGGTTTTCTAGATACGTGTGCCAACCATTATGCTTAGCCAGTTCGTTCTTAATTTTTCTACTGGAGTTCTCGGCAGTGATGGAAAAGATCTGTGCTTCTCTTTCAGTCAAGATCTGCACAGCAACAGTCTTGAGGCACTTACTGCTTATCGTATGAACTATAAATTCATCGTCTCAGTACTCTGAAGTTGCCAGGAAGTTCTCACTCCATTCATGGAATTGGATTCTGCTTTTTTTTTTTAATTTAATTTTCTTAACCTGAGAGTTTTCTATATAGAGGAATCTGGAAGCAGAGCACACTGGTCTCTGGGTTCAGGAGGTATACATCTACATTTTGTCACTTCTGCATCTGGACAAAATGTATGAGCGGCACAAGAGACGCTATAGTCTGTGTGACATCTCCAAGGTGGACAGGACTGTGGACGTGGTGTTACTGAAGGTAAGACGGGGCCACACCTTATACAGTCTGAAGGTCTCCAGGCTATTTTCCTCTGTAGCCAGTAGCCCTGTCTTGGTCCTTCCTAAACTGGAAGTGTGAGAAAGCCTGGGCTAACAGCGATAGAAGAAGAGCCAAGACGGGGTGATTTTCAGAATCTTTAAAGAAACATCTAACAGAAGTAGTGTGTGTCTGCGCGTGCATTACTGGAAAACAATTTTACTTGCTTTCAAGTAGGGTCTGTGTTCACGAGAGACTCGTATTGAAGATCACAAAGAGGGAATTCAGAGTTACCCTTTTGCTGGATGCCTCTGTCTTTTGTTGCTTGCCCCATTCCCACCACCCAATTCTACCTGCCTTCTTCCTGAACCTATTTCTCTGTGAGCTTCCTTTTCTGTCTCTTGGTCCTTTTTTGTCTGTGTCTGTCTTTCCTGTCTGTTCTCCTGCTGTCTCATTGCTCATTCCCTGGGGGGAAGACCGTATTCTTTCTTCTGGAAGTGTCTCTAGTCAGCCTATACACTAATGTGGCTCAGCTGCCCTGCTCCTTTAGTTTAACTCTTTTTCTGCTGTCGCTTCTGACTGTTGATAAGCTGCATTTGTTTGATTTCACATCATTAGTAATGTTGGGTGTCTAAGCAGGAAGGAGGTGGAGACTCTGGACAGGCTAATTGTTCACTGAAGACATCCTTGAATCTAAAATTAGTAAGAACTACATTCGGTAAGACCGGAGTCTGGGAATGTTGGACAACTCATAAGTACTTTTTGGAAGTTTAGCAATTTTCTGGCAAAGGCAGGGAAATTGGAAGTCAACCAAGTACTTCACTAACGCCAAAAGAACCTGACCAGCTAAATTTGGGAGAGTGGAGCTGGTTAAGTAGAAAAGGAGTAATTTTGAATAAAGTGCTAATATAATGTCTGGGTTACGGAAATAGTGGAAATCTATAATTGGTATCAACTCAATTTAGTACTTGAGATAACCAGGTTCTTTTATTACATTTAAAATTTTTGTTGATGTCTGTGTGCCATGGCTCACCTGTTGTGATCAGAGGACAGCTTACGGGAGTTTGTTCTGTGCTTCTACTTTGTGGGTCCTGGGGGTCAAACTCAGGTCCTCAGCAAGCCCCTTAATCCACTTAGCCCCACCCTCTGCACTGCCACCCCTCCCCTTCAGCCAAGCTAAGCACTTACTAAACTTGCTAAAACAGCCCCGGGGCCCACCTCAAACCTCTTCCCTGGGCCTGTCAGGTATGGGTTACCTCAGCCTCTCCCTGAGAGAAGCTGGCAGATGAGCTCAGAAGCCAGTGAAACCCTACATTGGGTGTGGCACTAGAGGAGATGTGATTTGTGGTGTGGTGATGTCCTTGTCCCTCAGTAGTCACTGTCAGGTGGTTTAACTTGCCAGGCCTACTTTGTAATTTGGTGTTTTGAACTTGTTCCAAAGATGTAGTTGGTTTTAATTTCTCTGAAAAGTCATTTCCTCTGAGAGATAACAATTATCCTTTGCTATTTTGCCCTCTTATATAATAAATGTAGAAAGGATACTTTCTAGGATCTTTCACTCTCATTCCCTGTCATATCTCTTTCCCTCTCCTCTCCTCTCGCCTCCTTTCTCCTTCCCCATCTCAGTGGGGGGCTGGGGGGAGCAGTAGAGGGGGCACTGAAATCAGGGGCAGCAATGGCGAGAAAAGAGAGATAGTCATGGGGGCAAATAGCGAAGTGCAGTGTCATAACTTTAAATGTCATAACAAAAACCGTTATTTTATACTTAAAATAATAAGTAGGTTCTGGAGAGAGGCTTAGCAATTAAAAGCACTTGTTCTTGAGGAGGATCTGGGTTTGGTCCCCAGCACCCACATGGTGACTTGCAACCATCCCTAACTCCAGTTCCAGGGGATCCAAAGCTCCCTCCTGAATTTCACATGTGTCAGTCCTACACTTGGAGCACATATGTATATACAGGCAAAACACTCATACACATAAATCCAAAAATTTTTTTAAATCAAATAAAAAGAAATTTAAAAATATGTAGTATCATACATCCTAGTCAGGCATAAAAGTTTTATATTAGTAAAGCTAACTGAGTTCAGGCCTCTTAATTTGGAGACACTGTTTTTATATTTGCCTTTCCTGTGAATTATTCGACTTAAGCCTTATTTGTCAAGCAGTGACTTTTACCCCATTTTCTATGAAGAAATACTGGAAGCATGACTAGGAACTGTACATTATAAAAGCATTAAATATCTTTCATAGGACAGGTACTGAGTCTGAGGGTCTCTTCCTGAGAGCAACAGTAACCAGAGAAACAAGTGCAAACTGTGTGATAGGACAGAAACAAGTAGGTGCTCCATCGGGACAGGGCTCCAGAGGAGAAGGAGGTAGCTATGTAGAGGATGAAGGAACATCTCAAGAAAGAATGGGCAGAGTCCCTGAGGAAGAGAGAAACCGATAGGTGCATCCTGACAGGAACATCCTGCATAGCAAACAGCAAGTTTCTTGTAAAAAAGTCTGGAGCCAGAGTTGATGCACAAAAGCAGGCAGCCATGATGGGGATCCTTTCTCACTCTGCTTTTAAAACAGTCATTCTGACAGTGTTGGAATCCCATTATGGCAGACCCCAACGTAGTTAAATGATTTTGTAGTGGAATAAAATAAGGAGAGAATAGATGAGACATAAGCATTGAATGTTCCCAGAGCCTGTCCTGGAACTAGCTCTTGTAGACCTGCCTCTGCCTCCCGAGTGCTGGGATTAAAGGTGTGCGCCACCACCACACAGCGAATGTTTGCATTCTTAATCATTATCTGTTTTTACATACAGGAGAACAGATTAGAATAGCCAGTAATTTCACCTATATGTCACACTTCTTATGTAACCAAGGATAGGATATAACCCCAGGTCAAACTCTTCACAGCCCATGCATTTTCTTGCTGCCCTTGGCCTCCTTTGAGTTGACCCATTTCTTTTATTACATGAGTGTACACATGCACACGCACACACACAAGTGTACATTACTTTCTGTCATAAACTTGTGTTGCAAGAAGTCCTGGACATTATGTTGATTAATTCTTTGCCAGTATGGGAATCCTTTTAATGGCAGTTTGGATAGATGCATGATAGCATATGAGTTCATTTTGCCTCACAGTTTGTAGCAGGTTTTCTTTGTAATTCTTTTGCTTCTTTCTCTCCCACCCTCTCAGTAATGTTCGTTAATTACTTTCACATTATTTTGAAATTCAATATTTTCTATTAGTATTTTAAAATTATGTTGGGAGACTGGGGAAAGTGCTCAGTCAATTAAAGTGCTTGGGTTTAGGTCCCTAGCACCCATGTAAAAGTCAAGCATGGCAGTGCACACCTATAATCCAGTGCTGCCGTGAGGAGACAAGAATTCCTGAGGCTTCCTCACAAACATCTATAGGTTCAGTGAGAGACCATCTAAACAGTAGAATAGAGTATGATGGAGAAAGATACCAACACTGACCTCTGGCTTCCTTACCTCTGTGCAAACACATACACACAGAAACATTACATTGGATGCATGCACCACTTAAATTCTCAAGTGAGAGTCTTTACATTCTCACCCTACTTTTACTTACATTTTTATACAAAGAAATTGGTCATTTTTCATATGTTGATCAGTGTGCCTACACATTACAGAATAAGATATCTTAATCCTATTTTAAAACTTTGTAGATTTTTTTTGAAACAGTTTACTACCTTAATCCTCATTGGCATTGAACTTGCTATATAGACCAGGCTGGCCTGGAATCCATGGAGATCCACCTGCCTCTGCTCTTTGAGTGGTGGGATTAAAGGCGTGAGCCACCATTTCTGGTTTTAATAGATATTTCTTAATTGAAATGAATTGATGTTTTAAGATTTTTAAATACAAATTCATAAGCCTTGTGCTAGCATAATTTTTAATTGTGCTAACAACTTTAAGAATATCGAAATTAAGTATAACAGTAATCTCAAGGTTTAGATTCTGAGCCTTTACTGGCATTATATCTGATCTACAGAAACTGTATGAAAATATTTATAAGGGAGCCACATATTGTGGCTTTTGGTTGCTTTGGTGTTCCATGAGGATGAAGATTAGAACTGTGTGAGAGTGGTGCAGACCACTCTGCCACATCAGTGATGCTGAAATGGGATAAGAGGAGGGGTAAACCAGGTTCTCTCTCTCGAGCATCTTACTTACATGGGAAAGCACAATATTCTTCACACATGAATATGATATGCTCCACGTTGCTGTTAAACAGGATGTGGTTGGAAATGCCGGTGGATGTTTTTAGCATTCTTTCTTTACTCATGGCAACATGGAGAGTGCCCTCTGGCTAATGGCATTGGCCATGACTGGTAACATTTAGCTCAGATTACTCACTATGATTTTGGTTTTGTAGGACGCCTGTCAACTTTTGTTTAAATAGGTTTGTATCTCTTACTTGCTGTACACTCAGTTCTTAACCTCTTATATAGTATACACAACAAATTTACCACTGTAACTATTTGGGGGTATAGTATAAGTTCACTGATATTAACAGTTATACTTTTTTTTTATAACTATCACTACTAGATAACTCAAAACATTTCTATTTTCCCAAAGTGGAACTTTACACCTGTTAAACAATAAATCTCCATTCCTCTCTTCTGGAAACCATTATCCAATTTCTGCCTGATTTTGGCTGTTCTAGGTGCCTTGCACATGTCAAGCCATGCAGTATTTGTCCATTTGTGGCTATCTTAGATCATAATATATTTGAAGTTTATACAAGCTGTAATATGTGTCAGCATTTCCTTCCTTTTTAAGGCTAAATAACATTCTTTGTAATATCATATACTTTATTTGTTCACATACACACACGCCCTGACCAACTGAGCTGTAGGTGGAGACTGCTCGTTGGCTTCCCAGTCGCCCAGGCCCGAATAATAGCACAGAAACTTTATTAATTACAACACTGCTTGGCCAATAACTTAAGCTTATTTCTACCTAACTCTTCCATCTTAAATTAACCCATTTCTATTAATCTGTGAATCACCAATGAGGGTGTGGCCTAACGGTAAGGTTCTAGCTGGTAGCTGGTGTGTTTCTCCTTCGGCAGCTACATGGTATCTCTTTGACTCCACCTACTTTCTATAGCTCTATTCAGATTTCCCACCTGGCTTTACTAAGCCATTGGCTGAAACAGCTTCTTTAATAACCAGTGGTAATAAAACATATTCATAGCATACAGAGGGGAATCCCACATCACTGAGGTATGTTAACTGTTCAGCTGTTGTGAATGGTGCTGCTCTGACTGCCATGTGTTAAGTAACTGTTTGAATCCTGCTTTCATTCTTTGGGGTATATTATCAGAAGTGAAATTGCTGAGTCAAGGTAATTATGGTTTTTAAGCATGGCCACATTGTCTACCACAGTGGCTCTAGCATTTTATACCATTAACATCCTACCACCAGTTCAAAAGATTTCAATTTTCTCTGCATTCCCAAGGCTTATGTGTTGTGTTTTTTTTTTTAAGTAACAGCATAATGATTATGAACTGATCGCTCATTCTGGTTTTGATTTGTATTTCCCTAATATGCTATTTGTATTTGTCAGAAACCTGTGAGTATGAGCTGTCTTAAGCTAATCTCACCTTTAAGTGTGTGTTATCTAACAGTCTTGACTCTCTTACACTTTTTTTTATACATTGCCTCAAGAATATATGAAAGTAGACCTACAACTTCCTTTCACACCTCTTTCCCCTTGTCAAACCTTTTGGAAAACATGTTTCATCTCAGACTCAACTTAATTAAATCTTTGCATCTTCTCCTCTAAGTTTGCTGTGTCTGTTTATTGTGGATCTCTCTGCATCTTTTTTTGTGGATTCTGCCTTTCCCACAATTTCCCATTTACATCCCTTTCTGTATTCTAAAGGAAACCTCACCCCATTTATATGTGCTGCCTCTAAAGCAGCGTGGTTTAGATCCTTCTTCTCTGGTCTTCGTCTTCAGTATGTTCCCACCTATTCTCCAGTTTCCTGTTTGGTTTCTATATTTCTCTAGTGATTTTTCTCAGTACAATACTTAACTTGTCACCCTTGCCTACCACCCTAGAGAATAAAGCATACTTTCATTTTACCCCTGTCTCCTATCATTTGCTTAGTGAAACTACTTGTGAAAATCACTGGGAATTGTTTGCTTCTACTAACTATCTGAAGTAAAAGTCTCTAATTTGGATTATGCACATATGCTCTAGAGCCCTGGGTTGTGAATACACATGATCCATGTGCCCAACAATGATACTGTAGTTTCCCTTAGATTCCTGACAGTCGTGTCGCTCAGGAGGCTGTGAAGTGTCTTTTTTTTTTCCTTCTATTGAAAGTATCTTTTTTTTCTTCACATAATATATCCTTAATATGGTTTTCCCTACCTCTATTCCTCCCAGTTCCTCCCCAACTCCCCTCTATCCATATCCACCCTTTTCTATCTCTCATTAGAAAACAAACAGGCTCCTAAGGATAATAATAAAATAAAACAAGATAAAACAAACCTAACACATCAGAATAGGACAAAACAAACAAACATGAAAGAGTCCAAGAAAATTCATAAGAAATAGATACAGATGCAGAGATCCACTTGTTTGCATTTAGGAATCCCATATAAATATTAGACTGGATGCCATAATGTATACACAGAGAACCTGTAGGGTTAAAAGAGAAATTAAAAATGTAAATAAAATTAAAATAAAAAATAAGATAGAACCTCACAGGACCTATAAGACAAGGCATCTCTGGAGATGCCATTGAGCTCGTTCTCTGCTGGCCATCTGCTCTGGGCATGCGTCCTTCCCTTAAGAGTGGTGGGGCACGCCTTTAATCCCAGCACTCAGGAAGCAGGGGCCTGCGGATCTCTATGAGTTCAAGACCAGCCTGGTCTATAAATTGAGTTGCAGTACAGCCTGGGTTGTTAAACAGAGAAACCCTGTCTCGAAAAACTGAAACGAAAGAAAGAAAGTAGTTTGTTTTTTCAGTGAGACTCCCTTGGAGAAAACTAAATTTTCATTGCAAGCAGTTGTTAGTGCGTCCACTTCCTTCACCCCTAGGACTCCAACTGGTACAGACCCAGTGCTGCTGTCTCAGTCTCTGGGTTTGCTCAGTCCTAGCTGTTTTGCTCATATTTTGTTTGTTTGCTTGTTTTCTCGCATGTGGCTCAAGTTACAGGCAGCTGTGAACTACCATGTGGGTGCTGGGACTAGAACCCAGATCCTCTGGAAGAGCAGCCAGTGTTCATAACCATACAGCCACCTCTACAGTCCAGTAGCAGCTTTTTTGGAATTAATTTGTACTTCTCTATAGTGGTAGGCAGAGTTGATATGACTTTCCTTTTAACTTATTGCTTCCCTAACTTCAGAAAAACTAATATCCCACAGTTCTGTAGCTTCTAGGTTAGTGTGTATAATCTCTGAGTCAGCCCACCTGCTATAGTGTGTGGATGCATGTCTATATGTCTGCCTGTCTTAAATATAACATTTGTAGCTTGACCAGAAAAGACGTATATAGGACTAAAATTTTGTACATAGTAGCACACATTGTCTTGGTCAACACTTGGTTATGAACAAAGTGCTGAGGCAAAGCTTATTGACCACACTGACATAAACTCTCAGCTCCCTGGGGACAAGGCTTTAATTACAGCTTTAAGATTTGGTACAGTGTTTGATCATAGAATGTGTTTAATATCTGTTGTATTTTTTTAAAGGAAAGGAAAGGAAGAATAAAGCTATCTATGATGAGCATCCCCTAGTGCCTCCTTTTTCAAGAAAGTAACAAAATAAAAAATACTTTCATTAAAAAAACAATATGCTTCAGGAGAAAAGCAAGGCCACATCTGTTATGACAAGAAAAATCACAGATAAGAACAAAAATGTGGCAAAATTGTCAAATGGTATATCTACTTTGGAAAACAATCCATATTCCCTAAAAAGTAAAGTCTAACTTACCAGGTACACAATTCAGCAGTCCACTTCTAGGTGTTTCCTCAGGAGAAATAAAAATGTGTGCCCCTTAAAAAAGCTTGTATATATCGTGTGTGTAAAATGTTCATGTTAGTACTCGCAGCAGCTGGAAAGTCAAGACAACCCAATGTTCATGATTGATGAATAGATGAGTACAATGGAGATCTACTCATACAGTGGAATATTTTGGGCATTAATAAAACACACTACAATATGGATGAATCTTTAACATCACGTAATATCAAGAGTGCATGGCTACATTTGTAAGAACTGTTTACAGTAGGCAGAATATGGTTCAGTGCTTGTCTAGGGCCAAGAGAAAAAGATCTGGATGCTGGGTTTCTTTTTATCGACATGACGGTGCTCTGAAATTAGACGATGGTGATGATTATACGGCTCTGTGAATAGTCTAAAGCATGGAATTATACGGCCTAAACTACTAGGTTTTGTGGGCCAAGAATTTGGATAAAGATGTTAAAATGCAAATTTTTACAGTTGCACTTGCTTGGTTGAGTACATGTTCTTACGCACACATATGTACACACATACAAAATAAACACAGTGTGCATCATGGATTGTCTTCGGAAGAGAAAAAACATGAGTAGAAGAGCAATTAAATCCAGATAACTGGTTTTTTTCTTTTCTTTAAAGAATATTTTTCATGCAATAATTTGATAATGTTTTTGCCTCCTCCAACTCTTCCCAGATCCTTGCCACCTCCTACCCACCCAACTTGACTCTGTCTCTCTCTCAAAAAAAGTAATAATAAAAAAGGTAAAACAAAAGCCCCCCACACCATCTTTAATTAATTAATTTTTTATTTTGTTATTTTTTAAGGGTTTCTCTGTGTAGCTTTGGAACCTCTTCTAGAACTTGCTTTATAGACCAGGCTGGCCTCGAACTCACAGAGATCCTCCTGCCTCTGCTTCTCAAGTGCTGGGATTAAAGGCGTATGCCACTGCCTGGCTACTCCCCACATCAAAAAAATAAATAAATAAAAAGTCCAACAAAAACATGGCGCTCGTTTTGGGGCTGGCCCGGGTTTATATACCCAGTGATTCTTAAATTAGTTTCCGTTTGCCAGCAGTTATCAGTTGCAAACAGCTTCTGAGTCCACTTGCCCCTCTTTCTCCTCCTCTTACTCATACATCCCTGAGTCTTGAGGGAGGGATTGGATGAAAACATCCTAGTTAGGACTAAGTGCTCCAAAATCTCTCAGTCTTCTGCACATTTTGCTATTGAGGGTCTTTGTGTTAATTCCTGTCTAGTGCAAGAAGAAGCTTCTCTGATGAGGGCTGAGGGGAACACTGATCTATGGGTACGGTAATATGTCACTAGTCATTTTTTTTTGCTATGTTCCCTTAGCAGAATAATAGTAGTAGGCTTCCCCCTAAGCCCATGACTTACCTAGTCCTATGTTCTTGGCCTTTAGCACTGTCAGGTGATAGGTTCCATCTCATAGAGTGGACCTTAAATCCAGTCAACGTTCGGTCACTATTGGACCATTATATCCTACAGGCAGTAACTGTCGTAAGCCTGAGGGTTGTGACTGGGTGATACCGATGATTGCCCTTTTCCTCTGGTAACTTTACAGAGTAACTTCCAGTATCTTGAATACTAGTCAGTAGGCACGAAATTTTTATCTGGAGTTTCACTAATAACGCTGTACCATTGTTGGTTTCTTAATACCGACAAATGTACCATAGTAATTTCAGATGTTGGAAAACAGGAAAGGGGGGAGAGGAGTATCAATGAACTTCCTGTACTACCTTTGCAAACTGAACTCATTATAGTAACTTATGCCTCTTTGTCAAGTACCATGATTATAAAATAATTAATAAATAAAATTAGAATATAACCATAAAAGGAAATTTGAGAAACTATAGAAAAGTTGAAAAGAATATTAGTTTATGATCATTCAAGTGTAATTGCTCATTTAAATGTTCATTCAAACTAGGATTTTTTTGCCACAAAGGTATGATCATATTAAGATATTTCAGGTACCCGTATTTTCAAAAATTAATAATATATACTAATTGTTTAAAAAATTGTGGTGATTCTGAGATTTTAGTTTCCATAAGCTAGTCAGTTAACTAACTTGTATTTATTTGACACACACCCAGCCTTGGAAAGAGTCTAGAACTAAAGGTCAGTCACAAGACCTGCAGACATGCCTGAGGCTTCTGGAAGAATGTTTCCTAACACTAGTGTGTCATCAATAATGCATTCTCTTTTAAAACATTATTTTAATTTTGTCTTCATTCTCATGTATTTTTGCAAAATAGAGTGCTCACTAAATGTAACATACCAGGGCCTAAAATGAGAGAAATACAGAGAAGGTAGTAAATTCTAGGTGAAGAATGTTTCTTTTACACATTGACCCTGGAGCAGTAAGGATGATATTGAAAAGGGTCCTAAGGCAGTGTTAGCTTTTCTAAAATTTTGACAGAAATTTTTGAGGGTTTTGAAGAGAGAAAGAGCAGCATCATAGTTCAGGAAGGTTCATTTCCATGGTCTACGCTCATATTTGAGAATCCTTTAAGCTTTTTTATTTCTATTAAATTTATTTCAGTGTTTATGAACCTCTTCCTGTTATTATAATAATAAAGATGCAAAGGAGTTTTTACTTTTCCCACTTCAAAATACACTTTTATGTTCAAGTATGTTAGTTTTGACTTATAGCGGAGAAACATCCCACAGTAAAAAGGAGATGGCAAGTTGAAACTCAGAAAATTCTGTGAGCCACAACTTGGGTTTTGCTTGTTTGTTTTAACTTATCTGTTTGTTTGTTTTTGGTTTTGTTTTTAAAGAATTTTTGCTGGGGCTGGAGAAATGGCTCAGCAAAGTTCTCATTCAACGTGGTGTGCATTAAAACAATTCTCTGTTGTCATCAGCAAGTGGTGCAGTATTTTCTCACAATAATCACAAATATAGTGAGTACATACTGTATTCTAAAAGTATGGCCTCTGTCTTTTGGTATATTATTCATCTGTATGATAATTGTTCACAGTATTTAGGATCTCAGCTGAGCTTCAGTGAGATTAGAAAATTAAAGGGCTTGTAAAAAACAATTTAACATTTTATACTATCATTGAGGGTCTAATTTATATGTAAACTATTCAGTGGGTTATAGTTAAATGGTAGATCACTTGCCTATGGTTGACCTGTGTGTGTGTGTGTGTGTGTGTGTGTGTGTGTGTGTGTGTGTGTGTGTGTGTGTGTGCACCTAAAGGACCTGTAGAGTGAAAAGGGGGGAAAGGTACATAAATATAAAAAGTAATACAACAAAATATTTTTTTAAAAAAATTGGAAAATTTTGTGAAACACTATGAGACAAGAAACCCCCAAAGTTTTTCTTGAGTGCATTTTCTGTTTCCATCTTCTGCTGGGCATGGAGCCTACCCTTAAGATTAGTTGGTTTTCGCAGTGAGACTTCCTTGGAGGAAACGGAAAAGTTTCATTTGCAAGCAGTTATCAGTTGGAGATTGCTTCTGGCATGCATATCTCCACTTCTCTGTTTAGCTCTAGGACCCCATCTGGTGCAGACCTGTATAGGCCCTGTGCATGCTGCCTCTGTCTCTGTGAGTTCATGTGTGTGCCAATTTTGTTGTACCTAGAAGGCCTTGATTCCTTGGTGTCCTCCATCCTCTAACTCATACACTCTTTCCTCCCTTCCTTCTGCAGAGCTCCCTGAGCCCTGAGGGGAGGGATTTGATGGAGACATCCCATTTAGGATTGAGTGTGCTAAGGTCTCTTACTCTCTGTAGAATATCTGGCTGTGGATCTCTGTGTGTCATAGTTAGGGTTTCTATTGCTGTAAGAGACTCCATGACCACAGCAAGTCTTATAAAAGAAAATATTTAGTTCGGTGGCAGCTTACAATTCAGAGGTTCAGTCAATTATCATCATGGGAGTGTGGCGGTGTGCAGGCAGACATGATGCTGGCTACTTCTTGGTCAGAAAGTAACAGGAAGTGGTCTGTGACACTTAGGGAAGCTTATGCAAAAGAGACTTCAAAGCCCGCCCCCACAGTGACACACTTCCTCCAACAAGGCCACACCTCCCAGTAGTGCTGCTCCTATGAGCTTCTGGGGGCCTGGTACATTCAAACTCCACACTGTGTTGTTCTCCTTTGCTGCAGGAGCAAGTCTCTCTGATGATGGCTGAATCTATGAATATAGCAGAATATCATTAAGAGCCATTTTAATTTTTAGACCAATAATAGGTCTCTGGGCTATCTAGTCTCAGCTTCTTGGTCACCTAAGCAGTGTCAGGTATAGGCTCCATTTCTTGGAGTGGGCCTTCGGTCAGATTAGATGTTGGTTGGTTATTCCCACAAACTTTGTGCTACCATTGCACTTGCATGTCTTACAGGCAAGAAATCATCATCAATCCAGGGGGTTGGGGCTGGGTTGGTATTTATTTACCTTACTCCTGGAACTTCTTTAGTGAAGGAATTTAAAGTGTTGATTTTTTGTTCTAAGCAATGCGTCAGTGATATCCCGTAAGTTTTTATGTGGAAGGTTTAATTTGTATTCAGTTCAACATATTTTCTTTAATATTTCTTATATGAACTGTGGGTTACTTAATAGTGTTATCTTTACCTTTTTTTTCTCTTTTTCACATTTGTGTGGGATTCTAGTCTTTTGATTTGGGCTTCTGGTTTAATAGTGTTGTGGTTAAAAAAAGCAAAGTTTTTGTGATTTTAATCCTGTTAAATCTGCAGCTTATCTTATGTATTAGAGCCCAGAAGTTTTATTTTATTTTGATGTGTTTTGTGTGTCACCATATGAATATTCCAAGTGCGCTTAAGAATGCCCTGCTACACGTTCTGTGTGTTAGTTAGGTGAGATGGCTGGATGTCTCTGAAGTTTTCTAGATCCTTGTATCTATCTGCTTGTTCCGTCGGGTCCTGGGAACAGTGTTGAAATATGTAATGTTAATTTAAAAACACATATTACTTAAACGTCAATGAAATTAGTAGGTTGTAACGATAAAGTAGTTAAGCTGTGTGTCTTAAGGGATGGAGTCTATTTGTATTTCCAAGTCTTACACACTTCAGGGTGCCAGTCCTGCTGTGTTTTACCCTTCTGAGCCTGCTGCCTTTATGATTATTTGATGAGAAAATGAGTTGGAATTCTCTTTAGTGTTTCAAGACAGGGTTTCTCTCTATAGCCCTGGCTGTCCTGGAACTTACTCTGTAGGGCAGGCGAGTTCTGAATTCTTAACATAGTACCTTCTGTATAGTTATTCTTAAATAGGAATTATTTTGTATTTTTAAAATTCTCAAATTGTGTATGTTTTTCAGAATTGCAAGTTGTGACGCCAAATGTGTGGTTTTAGTATTCTTTCTTTGTATTTGTTGATTTCACCCTTGGTCTGTACTGTGACTTGCCTTTTGTGAACCTTTTTCCATTGCTTTGTAAGCCATTATTACTGACAGTCTTTTCAGAGCTTTTAGCTCAATGTAGATTGCCTTGTTTATATTACAGTAGAGTTTGACTTTTTTTGGTATAATTTTACTTACCTTGCAATAAAATACTAACATTCAGAGGGTGTGAACAATACATAGATTTTTGGAGCTATACAGTTACCTGATTGTCTGAAACAAATTGTTTTTCTCTTCCAGATCAACCGAGAAAGCTGGTGTACCATAGAGCCATGCCCTGAAGCAGCATCTCTTTTGGCTTCCAAACAGAGCTCAGGTAAGGCCTGTTCATAGTCCTGCTTAGAAGAAATAATTTGATGTTGTGATCTGTCATTCTGGAGTGCACTACACAATAATTCAGAAGAAATGTATGTATATAGGTTAGTTTGTAAGCATGATTTCATAATCAAAATAAAAGCACTATAGTTTTCCTTAATTTTATTTTAGAAATATTAGTAATTTTAGTGATCATGTGGCTTTATGAGTTGTTACTCATTTGTAACAACTTTTACACCATCACATTGCTTTACAAATGAGTAACAACTCATAAAGGGGACCAAACCTGTGGTTTTTATTTTTTGGCTGTGTTAATGCAAAAAACAAACACAAAAATTCATAGCTCTTGTCTCAAAGAGGCTAAGAGATAGTTTATTTTAGAGCCAAATTTGAGCGATCATAGCCTAGGAATACAGACGGGATACCCCAAATTCCATGTTCCAATTTAGAAGCAGTTTCATAAAAAAGTTTTTATAGCAATAAAACATAGAAAGCCATAAATGAATAAATTAAATACTTTGGTGGAAATGAATGATGCTCTGCTTTAAGCCTCAAATGCCATCTGATGATATTTTTAGCTTTGGTTTTGGTGAAAGGTAGCAGTCGGCTCCATTTATATATTCCAAAAGATTCTTTTGTCTGTTAGTCACAGGATATTATTCCAACATAGAGGTAGATGAGGAACGGCTCTTCTGGGGGCTACAGCTAGCCAAAATAAAGTGATTAATCTCTGGACCTGCAGCATTCCAGCTTCTCCACATCACAGTGGTCCTAATCAATCTGTCTTTGCAGACACAATGCCTTTCCAGGAAGTCTCAGTGACAGCTGCGTACTAGAATAAGCTGGGTTAGAGAGCTTTGAAAATACATGATACCTTGGTCTTGCCCTTAGCAATTCATATTTAGTGGGCTGAGATGTGGCCTGGGCATCCACTAGAATCATTTTGGGCTCCTTCTGTTGTCCTGAGTAGGCAGAATTGAGAATTTCCTTCCATGCCCGTGCATATTAGTCACAATAAATCAAGTTGAGGTCGTACCTAGTTAGGAATCCTTTACCCCAGGTTTAACCAGTTCTGCCATAAGATACATTCCCCAATGTCTGGGTTCCATCTCTTTCATCTGTAAGGTATTACTGGGCTGCCTCATAGAGGGGTGTTGCACAGACGCAAGGTAACTGTCTCTGAGCTCACTCCTCTGCTGTCTTCTGTGCTGCCGAATGAGCAGTAGCATTTTGCATTTTTTAGTTCTCCAGTCCACTTCACCAACAAAGCCTCTATTTACTTTCTCATTTTTACTAATCTGCTGTAGAAATTATCAAATCCTTCTTATTTGCTGGCCTTTTTGGAGACAGTTTAGTTGTAGATGTCTTGCAGTACTATTTAAGTTGAGAAAAGATTGCCCTAGCCTTTTATGTCCTGAGAAATTTTCTGTCATTTCTCAACTCTGCTTGTATTACAAAGGAAGTAATGAAAACAAACATGGAAAGTGTTTTCACACTTCTTGAGAGTGCTACTTCAGAATATTATGTATGGTTGTGTGCAGGGCCTAAAATCTCAAAGGTGTTGGAAGTAAAAGTATACACACAGCTATGTTTCTGTTATTTTAGCTGTCAGGGACTTTTCTGAAAGTATAACCAGCTACCCAAGAATGAAACTTCTGCCATGTGATTGTTGAGTAAAGTCTTTGGATTTGAATATTCAAAATGCGGAAGGACCTCTAGACATCATGGCTCAATCTATTTCATTAAGGAAGTAGATTTGAGTTGCAGGTTTTTTTTCAGGTCATAATCGTGGATTGTTCAAACACCCCTTTACAGTATAACTCCCAGAATAAGCAGTGTGGTCATACATTAAGGATTAATGAAGCCTGAACTTCATTTAGGCTTATGTATCACACACCTGCAGTGTGTTCCACCCATGCCACTTGTCTAGTTATTACATTTCTGATTTGCTGTTTACTGTCAGCACAGCTCTTTAGGGGTGTACTCGTCATCACATTTTACTGGTACAGAAGCAAAGACCTACAGGGTTAAATTTTGTCTTTTAAACAAGATCCATCTAAACATCCTAAAATCAATGTTCTTTGCTCTTGTTTCTAATTCATACTTTAATATATTCCTCTTCATTAGGAAGGGAGTATAGGGAGAAAGTAAGGATTCTGTCTCTTTCCTTAGCCAGCATCCCTATTTTCTCCCAGGCATAATTTGGGGATTTTTTTTTTTTGGTGTTTTCCAAGTGGCAAAAGAGGCGGTAATAGAAAAACCCACCAACTGTACTAAGTCATTGTTTACTGTATAGAATGGGTGGGGGGGCTAAAATACCCATAATTATGGTCTTTTGAAGAAACCATACGATTTCCATTGAACTAACATTGTGAAATTATCCACTAAGCTCATAATTGTGACTGAAAAGATTTAAGATTAACTTATAGATCCTGCCTCCTTATTATGATATTCTTTATATAATTCTGCAATGAAATTGTCTCTTACTGTGTTAATTTGTACCACAAGATTGTGAATAGCCCATTCTGCAGTAATACATTAAATGTCTTCCGCAGAACCTAGCCAAATGCCTAACAGAAAAAGTAACTGTGTCAGTTAATATACCTGAAAGCTACTAATTAATTATACTATGACCTTTCTAACTTTGTAAATATCTAAAATGGAAGAAAGGCTAGGAAAGCAAAGAGGTGGGTGAAAAATAGAGAAAATGACTGAATGTTGATATGAAACAGAAAGTGATTTTTTAAAAAAAAAAGGTATTGGTTAAATAAATTTTCTTTTTCAGAATGCGAAAGCTTCTTAGATGTTGGACTGGTCACAGAGTGTGCCTCAAAAGAAGGTGTGCTTCAGAGAGGATCAGGGAGTGATCCTGACCTCTTTCACTCACCCAGTGACGAAATGGACAGCGTCATCTTCTCCAAGGTACTAGAGGAGCCTCTGTTGGTTTTGGCCAGCAGTTCTCCAGTCTCATTTGGCCTTACTTAACCCTTTTTTACTGTGATTTTTCCGCTTGTGCTCATTGTCATCCCATGACTTTAATGTGTGGCTCTAGCTAATGGACTGTGATCAACTAGGCCATGTATTCTGTATTCTGAGTGACTGTGTGGGAACCTACTTTGTTTTGCCTCCTTCTCTCCCTCCCTCCCTTCCTTCCCTTTCTAAGCTGCAACAAACAGCCTGGCTGGATCACTCAGAAAGGAGGGGTAGAAGTATTCTATTTGAAGAAGGAAATTCCGCATTGCCAGGGCTTAGAAACAGGTATTGGCCAGGTTATTAGCTGTATCTTCTGAAAAGTCATGGCTGGTTACATGAGTGGTTTGAAGCTTGCATTGAAGTCAGAAAGCATGGGAGTTCCTTTAGAATGAACTAAGTCAGATGACAGTGAACACCCTTCAGTGGTTAGGAAGGGACCGCAGCTCAGACTGCATGATGTCATATATATAAATTAACCATAGAGTCATTCTGATTAATGTGTGGCTGCCTGGAACTCACTAAGTCTGGTGACGTCATCTTTCATCCAGACTGCTTAATTGGGACTTTCTAGATCTATGGTAGAGAACTTAAGCTTTTCCTCTAGTGAAGAGCTAGGGAAGATGGCGGCTGGAAGCTTGAGTCGTTTCCGCGTGTAGCAAGTTCTGTTTTGTCCTCTAAGAGGCTTTCCCACAGCAGAGAGGGCAGGTCATGCTGTACTCAGTTACATGCCACAAATGGTTTCCTAATAGAAGGACTGAAGAGGCAAAAACATTGCAGCAGCTGTGAAGAAGAGTCTTCCTTCTGGTTCTCTGACTTTGAAGAGCAGTATTGTTAGTGGGTGATTAAATGGTCCAAGACAGTACGATGTTCCCGTGTTTAACTGTTGCGGTATAGGAACAATGTCATAAAATTCTACTCTTTTCATTTTTGTCCATCAGTCCTCATATTCCATTTGTTCTTCCCTCACCCATTCTACTTCCTTTGATTGCCTGTGATTCCTTTGATTGTTCCTTTGATTGTCTTTTGAGGGCTCTTGAAAGCATTTATGGTACAACTAGGATTTCTGTCTTTGTCGCTGGCTGGCCAGGTTGTTGGTGCATGCCTGTAATCACAGCACTCAAGAGGCTGAGAGCTAATAGGATTGTGAACTTGATGAAGTAATTCTGCCCAGTATTGAGGGGTTTCAGGAAGATTTGCCTTTGAAGTCACATAGGAAGAGAAAAGCCAGTGTTTTGTTTGGGGACCTTCTTTGTTTTGCCTCCTTGCCTCCCTTTCTTTCCTTCCTAAGCTCTTAACAAATGCATTTTTTTAAATTATAGTTTTGGGGAGGACGGATATGTGCTTCCGCGCTCATGTAGAAGTCAGGATAAATCTTCTAGCTTTAAAACTGGCTCATAATGATGGGAACTGGCTAATGAATGCTTAAGAGATTATCAAGCAATTGTGTATGCTTGTGTATCCTAATAGTAAAAATTTTCAAGATTTATTTTTATGTCTAAGTGTGTTGGGAGTGTGGTTCATGGAGGCCAGAAGTAGGCATTGGATCTCCCAGAGCTGGAGTTAGAAATTGTATAAGATGCCCAACATGATCCTGGGAACTGAACCCAGCATCTTTGGGCAAACAGTAAATGCTCTTAACTGCTGAGCCATCTCTCCAGCTTAAGATTTGTTATTTAAGTTGAATAACCTTCCTTCAGGAAACATTTCTTCGCCTGCCTTTTAAATATATAACTAGTGGATAGCTTGTCCCAGGTGTTACCTTCTCCTCAGAGAGATCATTATTTCTGATCACTAAATTGCATGGTTTTCTTACTTAAAAAAATTATAATTTTTTTATGCTTTACCATCTTACTCAAGCTATTAAAAGCATTGCTGCATGTTTTTTCCAGGGAGAATAGACATTACTTTTTTAAAGCTGAAACATGCTCCTCAGACAAACTTCCACCTACATTGTAAACTGGAGTGCCAGGGCAGATGAACTTTCCCCTTCATGCATGCTGAGAATGTCCAGATGGCCTGGGGCCGGGTGTGGGTGGAGGTTGGGATGTTTCCTCCCATTTCTTCTTCCAAAGCTGTGAATGACCAATTTTCCTAGGATTTATAAAACTGAGGGCTAGTTAATAATACTGACAAGACACTGACCTGAATTTTATGTACATACATGTTTATATACATACATACATATATTGTTATGGTCTGCTGGCCTCAAGTCACCCGCCACTACCCCTCATGGGACCGGCCTCCCCCCGTTATATCTTTAAAAAAGAATAACATACATACATAGAAATACATGTATGTATATAAAATTTCATATGTCCCTTTATACCATACCATACAAGGAATAGGTTTTGGTTGGTGCATGCTGGCTAGTTTTATGTCAGCTTGACCCAGGCTAGAGTCAATTGAGAAGAGAGAACCTCAATTGAAAAAAAGTCCCTTAACAAGCCTGTGCTGCATTTTTTTTTTTTTTGATTGTTGCTTGATGAGAGAGTGCCTAGCTCACCTGTCAGTGGTACCACCTCTGGGTTCTATAAAAAACTAGGCTGAGCAATCCATGAGGAGCAAAGCTTGTAAGCATCACCCTTCATGGCCTCTGTATTACCTCCTGCCTCCAGGTTCCTGCCATTTTGAGTTCCTGCCTTGACTTCCCTCTGTTGAACTGTCATGTGGAAGTTTAGGGTGAGATAAACCCTTTCCAAGTTGCTTTTGATGGTGATGTTCTATCACAGCAATAGGAGCCTTAAAACAATTGGTAAAGAAGTTTGCCTAAAATAACTGTACAACTGAATAGCAGAACTGAGGCTTAACTTTAAAGGCTCTTCCTGTTTTGTTACTTTG
>PVIU01008295.1:0-84464 GCA_004026605.1 Ondatra zibethicus
CCGTGGGGGATCGTGGGGGTTGTAGGGGTCCATGGGGGTCCGTGGGGGTTCGTGGTTGAGGAGTGTGCAGCAGGGTTTTATTCACGTGACATCAACCAGGAAAGAGAGACAGAAAGTCAACCAGGGGTAAGCAAAACCTCAAAGGCCTGCCCTTATTCAGGCTGCACCTCTCAAAGGCTCCTACTCCTTCAGAAGAGTTCCACAAGCTGGGGACCAAGTGTTCATAAAATGAGCATGTGGGGAACATTTCAAAATCAAACCATAATATTCTACCTAAACCCCTAAGGCTCATGGCCATCTCATAATACAAAATGAATTTAGTCCAAAAACCAGAAGTCATAAGAGTCTCAACAGTGTTCAGAAACACAGTATCTCCACTGAGACTAAAAGCAATCTTTTCACTGTCATTTGTAGCACATGTGACTTCTCCTTTGGTGCCTGCAGAGTTCCACAGAAGGTATCGTATGTGACTGGCATCTCCAACATCCAAGGGTACAATCATAACTTGGACTTCATCCCAGGCATTTCCTGCCAGGAATTCAACCCTCCCGCACTTTCTTCAGAACCTTTGTGACTCCTGCACTATGCATGCAGGCCATCACCACAGGCACCATGGGGACAACCCCACCTTCTGCTGTCATCTGGAGCAGTCACAAGGCTCCCTTGGATCACAGCTGCAGCTGGATCCAGAAAAACACTTTCTTATATGGCCCCATCCACGCCTGCCACCAAACAGCTCAACTCCTTCTCAGCATGCTCTTTGGTTGATTCAGATGAGGGGGATAATTCAGATGAGGGAGACAGAATAAAAAGAGAAAATTAAGAGCACATTGGTCAAGGAAAGATTCCTTCACTCCAGAGTCTGGTTGAAGTCTCTCAATAGCTGAAAGTTATGCACTACAATGCAATGAACAAAATTTGCTGTGAGGTTGTCTGCAGAGAGAAACAGCTCAGGTAAGAGGGATAAACTAGCAGGGAATCATGTATGCTAAAGGTCTAAATGTATATGACCTTCAAGTGTGACCTCTCTTCTTTTCCAGCTATAAATCTGCCATTTTCTGAGAACCTCACATATAAGACGACACAGTTCACTTAACAGTTTTGAAGAAGTCTTAGCTTACTTGAGACTCCTTGTCATATGTCGTCTTAAGAGATAAAGATGGGGGTTCAGGGGAGATTCCTTAGAAACCCTCAGAACACAGTAACTTCAGAAGCCAAAGGGTTCAAACATGCGGTGTCCTAGTTGTCTTTCTGTCACTGTGATAGAACACTGATCAAAGTCAACTTGGGGAGGAAGGAAAGGATTTATTATCCAGGGCAGGAAGCTGGAGGCAGGACCTGAAGTATAAACCATGGAGAAATGCTACTTACTGGCCTGCTTTCTTTCACAACCTGGTGCCATCTGCTCAGGAATGGCACCGCCCACAGTGAGCTAGGCCTTCTCCATATAGATCATTCACTGGTCCCTCTTCCCAGGTGATTCTAGCTTGTGTCAAGTTGACAGAAGAACTGATCAGCACATATGGCAATGACTAAGACTCTTCAGTGGGTGTCTTCCTTGAGAAGCCCATGCCCACACCTGGGTGGGTGCTGTCCTTTATCTAAGTGCCTCTTGGTATTGATGCCCATGCTTACATCTATGTTATAATCTCTTCTTTACAAATTCAAAATCTATTGCATACTGTTTCATCTTAAAATTGTTTTCTTCAGTGATTCAAGAATCCAGCTTCATCTGAGTTGAGGTCTCTGGAACTTCTCATGTGTTCTAGCCACAGCATGGAGCTATGTCTCCACAGCCACGCCTGCTCAGAGGCTTCAAAAACAACAGATGAGATGCATATTTCTAGGAATGACATTTGATCCACAGCCAAGTTTCTCTTGCTCCTTGCTATGCACTCCACTACCTGCAAGTAGGCAACAATAATCTCTGATTGGGACAATCCCAAGTGGGCTCTATAGTATAATCAAAAAGTCTTCTGAAATCAACTGGTCCCTAACTCACTTTATTTGAAAAGAAATGCTGAAGTTACATGACAAATTATGGTGTCCATGGAGGATTGTAATCATCACTTGGGATATATAACTGAAAGTAAAATGACAAGGCAGAAATGGGGGAGGACAGGACCCAGAAAGTTAATGTTCCAAAGGTCTAAGACTCACTGTCTCTGGAAATAGGAGAAACTATCCTACTCGTCACTAACTTGGAGGCAAAATGAGCAACCCATGAAAAAGCAAAGCTGAAGATTTCTGCCTGCACAGGACTCAGATCTCTCAAAAGAAATGATAAATGCTCTTGGAGGTCGTTTTTATTTCTATTCTTAATAACAATAGTATTATTCGGGCTCATTTCAGGCCTCTTCTTTAAAACCACAAAACCTGAAAGGAGAGTGACTTCTGTCTCCTTGGATCTTTGCTGTGCCCTTTCCATTCCCTTTGCATTATAATATGAAAGCTAACAATGCTATAATTTCCCCCCATTGACGCGCACCATCTCCCCTCTCCAAAAAAAAAAAAAATTGGCTATTGTGATTATTGAGTGTGCCTGGGTACTTGGAATTCATCGCCCCTTTCTTCTTATGATAACCGAAACAGCGGAACACTCACTGTCTTGCAGGAGCTGATCTAGAAGCAATTGTGCTTTGTGCCACTCCAGCCCCTTTGGGAGAAAGATCATTTTTAAAATAATGACTTGCCCAACAGTTTATTACCAGCCTGGAGTCATTTTCACACCTCAGAAGTGAAGGCTTAATGAGCAGAAAAATTAAAGAGTAAAGTTCTGCTAGGGTCTTCTTAAATGGTAACGTTTTGTCAGCTGGGTAGAAGATGCACTTCCAAAGAGAAGCTGCCTCTTCTCCAGATGTCCTCTCAATAATAATGAACTCCAACCTCCTGGCCTCTCAGTGCTACCCACCTCTTTCCACCCTGGAAGGAAATGTCCCTTCTGAAGAGTGTGTGGTAAATAATTGTTGTGTTGCTATGACGCACTCCTCTGTCCACGATAAAAACCATCATCAGTCAGTAATATCTTCCCAATTGCCTGACAGCCCTGTGCCCTAGACGGCTTCTCCTGCCTCTGTCGAAACTCCTACCCAGCTATGCAAATGCACAAGCAGATTTTAGAGACTCGTTCAAGCATCACTTATTCTTAGAATTCTTTTTCTCCTTGGTGTTCTTGGGCTTCTTGATTCTGTGTGCCAGGATCTCACTCCAGTCTCCCTTCAGATCTCCAGGGTTTGTGATGAGTTCCGATGTTCTGCTCAGAACATCACACAGGAGGTAGGTGTGTTTATTATAGAATAAAGTGAGTGTCTTCAAGGGAAAGAAGGGACAGAGGCCAGAGATACTCAGGAAGAATGGATGGTTCCAGAGAGACTACTGTCTTAGTCAGGGTTTTTATTGCTATGAAGAGATAACATCACCATGGCAACTCTTATAAAGGAAAACATTTAACTGGAGCGACTCACAGAGGTTCAGTCCATTATATCATAGTGGGACATGGTAGCGTGTGTAGACATGGTACAGGAGAAGTAGCTGTGAGTCCTACATCTTGCAGGCAACAGGAAGTGGACTCAGATACTGAGTGGTATCTTGAGCATATAAGATACCTCAAAGCCCACCTCCACAGTGACACACTTCCTCCAACAAGGCCAACCCACTCCAACAAAGCCACGCCTCCTAATAGTGCCACTCCCTTTGGGGGCCATTTTCTTTCAAACCACCACAACTACTCTGGAGGAAAACACTTTCAAGGGGTAGGGTTGGCAATTGATGTGGGAGTCCCCTCTGTGTGCTGTGATTACCATTAATGAATAAAACAACTGCCTTGGCCTGTTGGTAGGAAGGAACTTAGGTAGGCAGGGAGGACTGAACTGAATGCTGGGAGAAAGAAGGGCAGAGTCAGGGAGAAGCCATGGAGCCACCGCCTGAGACAGATGCTGGGAATTTTACACGGTAATCCACATATTCCCAAATATTGTTTGTAAAAGTTTCTTTACATTTAAAGGAGGTATGCTATAGAGATGAATAATTTGCTTTGGTGTAAATCTTAGTTTATTGATACAAATTTAAGGTCAATTTTGTTATATGTATATGTATTTCTGATCTTGATTAAAGTATTGTGTTTGTGTAGCTTATTTAAAAATATATAATTAAGAAATATAAGTTAATAGGTACTCATCTATAATAGTTAAGCTTGTAGTCATGTTAGTCTAGATTTTCTAGATGTATAGAGATATATTTCAGTTAGATAGGTATTCTTCAAATCTTTCAGAGACCTTCAGAATATGACATTTAAAATGTTAAAGAACTTAAGACATTTTATGATAGTGAGACACATCTGCTCCTGGCAGCACCAAGCTACTTCAAAAGGATGATGGGCATTGAAGAGGCTCCTTATGGAGTTGGTTAGCCATTTGGGCAAGAAACTGCTCTTTCCTGGACTGCTTCATTGGACATATAGGACCCTCAGAGAAATGACTGCTGAACTTGTCTAAAAGTGAGATGTTCCTTTGGGGTTCTGGGCTTCATGAAGGAATCTGAGACATTCTACAGGATACAGAAGAAGGTGACTGAACTGTCTTTGAAATTTCCTGCTTCATGGAGAAGTCTGCTGGATACTATGGGCCTGTAGACTGCAGATGGATGCCCCAATGGTACAGAAGAACTTTGGGTAACTGTCCATGCAACAAGATGTCTCTGTCATTTCTAGAGTTTTGGAAGTTGATTACAATGTACTGCCTGTTTACTTAGGTAATATTATGTCCTTCTGGAGTTTGAAGAATTGATGGAGTTGAAGAATAGATATAGTTATAGTTTTTCTTAGTTATGATAAAAGATAAAGTAAATAGAATACTGTAACTGTAATTCTTGCTTGATAGCTGCTTTCTTAGATTTAATTTTACTCTGTTAAAGTTAAAACCTTCTTTTTTATTTAAACATAAAAGGGGAGGTGATGTGGGAGTCCCCTCTGTGTGCTGTGATTACCATTAATGATTAAAGAAACTGCTTTGGCCTGTTGATAGGGCAGAACTTAGGTAGGCAGGTAGGACTGGACTAAATGCTGGGAGAAAGAAGGGCAGAGTCAGGGAGAAGCCATGGACCCACCACCTGAGACAGACGTGGGAATTTTACCCGGTAAGCCACATCTTCGTGGTGATACACAGATTGATGGAAATGGGTTAAATTAATATGTAAGAGTTAGCCAATAAGAAGCTAGAGCTAATGGGCCATCCAGTGATTTAATTAATACAGTTTCTATGTGATTATTTCGGTTCTGGGCAACCGGGAGGAATGAGCAGCCCCCTGCAACAGGCAATGGTCAGAAAAAAAAACTGCAGTAAAAAAGCATTGTCAGAGAGACTACTGTGTAGGGCACTGCCAATTGGTGAGAATAGGCAGTGGACAAAGCAACAACTGTGTAGACATTCATGATTAGTGCACCGAAGTAGCTAGAACAGATGGTTTTCTTAAGGGTTTTCTTCAATCGTCTTACCCAGGTGATTGACAGACCCATTTGGACTAATTTTGAAGAAAGGGAAATGTCTTTGCTCCTTACCAGAAAAACTGTATAACCTATGACTTTGGGGGAAAGTTCAAATCATCATGTCTCTACCCAGAGCCAGAGATCCAACTCAGACTCCATTCTTTGATGGGTAATCAGAGTCCTGTTGTTTGAGTCTCCAGCTTTACAACCACTGATTGTAAGGGAGGGGTCCATTCCAGTAACCTCCAAGCCTATTGATGACTAACTAGCTATTAACACACCTATTATTCACACATATCATCGTGATCATTGCAATGCTAGGTTGGTGTACATGCTTATCTTTCCCACTAGGCCTTGAGTTGTGTGAGGACAGCAACTAGGCTCTTTTTATGTTGACATCCCTGACGACCACCATGATGTTTAGCAAAAGTGAAAGCGTAGTAATTATTTCATGAGTAAATAAATGATTAGATGATTATAATGGCTCTTTTGAAATGAATGACAATGTCAGAGATTATATCCTCAGATTTAAAGCAGAGCAATGAAAACCAGTGAAGACAAGTGAAGGCTGACTGCGGTCTGAAAATGGCCAAGCTATTAAAAAAAAAAAAAAAGGTTTGCAGTGATCCACACATCAAGAGAAGCTCCCTGTGTGACTGCTCTCATAGTGATGCCCCAGGAAGCATTTGTTCAAATCTATTCATTTTCCCAAGTCATCTGAAGGAATCAAACATTTGTTTAGGTGTTCTTTGCCTCATACCTGAAATCTCTGGATTCGTTTCTGGCTAAGAGATGTTCTGTGAAGTATAATTAACTTGCCCAGAGTACTAGGCTCAGTGGTGCCTGATTCCAATGCTCGCAGTGAGGAGCCCGCAGCAAGAGCATGGAGCATTCCAGTTCATTCTGAGCTACATAAAGCGTTCAAGACCAGCCTGGGCAACTTAATGAATCCCTGTATTTAAAAGAGGGTAATATTATAGCTTAACAGTAGAGCCTTTGACTAGCTTGTGTGAGGCCTTTGTTTCAATTGAGTATTCAAAATAAATAAGCAAATACCATATGCACTCAGAACATGTCCAGAGTAATGAGTCTGCTGAGTACGGCAGCAGAAATCAGTCTCTTGGATGCTGCTGAGCTGGCGTCTGATGACCTAATTGCATGTTCTGCTTGGATGGTCAGAGTCTCTTTATTGAAGTCTGGAGTATTTCTCCCTCCTATTAATATTGGTCATTAGTAGGCTGGTTTTGATTTTCAAATCTTTCATCCCTTTCTTCTTTGTGATAGGAAAACCATAGCAGAACCATGGAAAGAGCAAATGCCGTTAGAGGGAGGGAAACCAGAGGACTGTGAGAGTCCTTCCAAACGAGGCCACTTGGAACAGCCAGGACACTTCAGGATAGCCAGCTCTCCATGCCGCTGACAGGCCTGAGAGACAGTTTTTACCTAAACAGTCCCCACATGCTGGCTAAGCAGGGCTGACTTGCATCAGAGGTGGGAAACTCGCTCCTTCCCTGCAGTAGATATTGAGAGATGAGGCAATTTGCTCCAGAAAAACCAACGGAATTAAGCTGGTGTTTACTGCTTCATAAAAGCATAGTGGACAAATTACCTAGCTAGAGCATACTGGGTGGAATTGTTAGTTAAGAGAGACAACCAGGCCTGTAATTTACTGTGCACTTTGCCGATCTAAGCTGGGAGACTCGAGATGCTAAAGAAGGCATTGTTAGGCTTCCTTTGTGCTTCTGGCTCATTTTTGTGCTGGGAATCATTTAGCCATTGACTTTAACTGCTAATACAGTTCCATCAAATACCAAGTATAAATCAACATTACTGGATCATTCAAAATCTGTCCACAGACTTGTTTATATGTATTTTTTCCACCATTACTTCAGTATAGTTACAACAGAGCCTGCTAAATTATGATATATTGTGTGTGCCTGGCTGCCATCTTACCAGAGCCTCTTGCAAATAAGATGTAATCTATGACAAATTATTTTTCTAGTTATACAAAACATAAATAATGATAATAAAAAGGGAATCAAATTGATGAAGGGTAAAGAAGAGAAAGATGGGAAGAGATGTTTCAAATAAATAGCTCAGCTCTTGATCCTGGCTGTCTGAAGCCAGTCAGAAGATAAAGGAGGGATTTTAAAACTATCTTTACTACACAGGAGCCCAGCTGCCTCCATATCTAGCCTAGGCCTACTACAAAATGTAGCCGATACCTATTGGCCATGTAATCTTGTTTGGAGATGAGACGGCTCATTCTCACCTTTGTCCGCAAGATCTACATCATCACTGGTAAGCGTCATTCTACCCAAAGAAACAGTTGCTGTATCCGAATCTCCTGGATCACAGATTACAGGTGGGAATGTCCCAGAGCAGTGGTCTAGATTCACTGATATCCGCACGGTGTCAACAGATCTCAGGAGGGCATCAGAACATTCAATGTAGTGGATCTGCCATCCTGTCTGAATCCTTTCCTTATAGCTTTTAAAATTATACTCCAAGGGCTGGGAGATAGTTCAGTTGGCAGAGTGCTTGTCATGCATGTAAGGGGCCCTAAATTCAATCCCCAGAACCAATGTGAAAATAAGAATGTAATGTAGTCTTGTAATCCCAGTGCCTGGGGGATAGAGTGGGTGGGTCTCTGAGGCTCACTAACCCGATAGGCTAAGATTAAGTGAATCAGCAAGTTCCAAGTCAGTAAGAGAATCTATTTCAAACAGCAAGATAGATGCATGTCTTTAATCCCAGCACTCAGGAGACAAAGGCAGGTAGATCTCTGAGTTCATGGCCAATGGGGTCTACAAAGAGAGTTCCAGGACAGCCAGGGCTACAAAGAATCCATGTCTCAAAAAAAAAAAAAAGCAAGGTGGATGATTCCTGAGGAATGACACCCAAGGTAGTAACTCTGACACACACAAATATACGTATATGTACAGTGCACATGCTTACATGCCTACACACCTGTTCATACACATGCATGCATGTATGTATGTCTCCCACATGCACACACATAAACACACAAAAATATAGTTAAAGAATAAATATATTAGTGTTAGAAGCATTTACAGTATGTTTAAAAAAAACACCCAGGAATGAAGAAATTGTTAATGTCCCTGAATCGTCTCTTGTCTGCCCTAACTAAGCCATTCTGTTCCCCGCCCCACTGTGATATTTTACAAATCCGAGTGGTCACGAAAGACAGAGAAAGGAAACGAGCCCTAAACAGCCCATCCCATGCCATCCCACTCCTTAAGTTTATGTTCCCACACCATGGTGGTTTGAATGTGAAATGTCCCCCATGTGCCCGAACACTTGGTCTCCAGATAGCAGCACCATGTTAGAAGGGGGACTTTTAGCCTATGGGGTCTTGATGGAGGACATAGGTGACGAGGACTGGACCATGAGGTTTTATAACCTAGCACCACTTCCTTCCTGATCTCTGTTTCCTGACTGTAGATACAATATGACCAGCTACTTCATGCTTCCCCCACCAGGCCTTCTCTACCATGGTAAACTATGTCCTTTTGAACCAGGAGTCAAAATAACCCTTCCTCCCCTTGCTGGTTAACATTTATTGTCAGCTTGACATTACCTGGAGTTATCTAGGAAGAGAAAGCCTCAGCTGAAAAACTGCCCCCATCTGGGGTCCTGTGGTCATGTATGTTTGTGAGAAATTGTATGGGTTGATGATTAACAAAATGGCAAGACCTAGCCCACTGTGAGTGTCACCATCCCTGAGTTGCATAAGAAAGAAAGCCGATGAGAGATGATGCTCCTTAAGAGCAGTGGCTCCTCTCGCAGATCTGGATTCAACTGTCGGTACCTACACTGGTCCCAGAGGCTCTGATACCCTCTTTTGGTCTCTGTAGGCACCATGTTATGCATCTGTATACAGAAACGCACAGTGTTATGCAGCGGGAGCTCCTTCCGCTCCTTCAGCCAATAGCCTTTGAGATACCAGCCCACTGGGGCGTGGTCTGCTTCTCTTTAAAAAGCAACAGCAGCCCTCCTCTCGCTCTCTTGCTTCGGACTCTTGCTCCAGCAACTAGACTAGTACGGTGTTCTGTAAGTTTTCTCCCCTCAAATAAATAACCCTTTAAATCCAAACTGGTGTGGGATTGTTTCGCGCTTTATCTGGCACCCAATGTCCGCTCCTCATACTACTGTGTTACAAAATACCCATATACATAAAACAAAAAAGTAAAAACCAGTTTTCAAGAAAGCTTATTGAGCGTGAGGGTGATCAAGCCAGTAAGCAGTCTTCCTCCATGGTTCCTGCCTCTGCTCCTGGTTTGTATACCCATCCTGACTGTCTTCAGCCGGGGATATTAGCCTCCCAGTGTAAACAGAAATAAGACCTTTCCTCCCCAAGTTGTGTTTGGTCGTGGTGTCTGTCACAGCAACAGAGAAACAAACTGTGTCACTGCCTTAAGTTGTTTCCTGTCAGGTATTTGATCACAAGCCACCAGAGAAGTAACAGGTACACACACCAACACTGAAAAACAAAAGAATGGGCATATATCATGCTTTCCTATGTCCCTATTGTGCTGCCACTCAAGTGCAAGGCTAGGTGGACAAGGCTCTAACTGGGCCACCTGAGAGCAGCGTTAGCTCAAGAACTGGATCATAAAGTGAGACAGGCATTTTTCAGAAATGAGGAGTCGGGAATGTCTTTTTCTGAAACATGGTTCAGAGCACTCTGAGTGCTATAAACCCAGATGGGCACTGCTTCAACTGATCAGGTACCAATAATCAGCCACTATAGCAAAGATGCTGACTCTCCAGAGCCCCCTGTTAAAGTAGAAAGGCCACTTAGAAATTCAGAGAGAGAGAGAGAGAGGTTTTGAGATTAAGAGTCTTCTGCTCATTTATAGAATCAAATTTTCCAGAAACACAGCTCAGTATAAACCACATCTCATGAACATTTCAACATAATATAATGAACACAAGTGTTTCAATGAAGCAGAGAGCAGAGCAATTTGTACCAGCAGATGGTTCACCCTGGGATCAGAGCAATTATCATCTTACTCCACACACAGGGGTAGCCAAAAGACTCAACAGTTGACTATCTCAAACAATTGAGCAACACAGTGAGTTTCTGAAATATTGAAATTGGCAGGGTTTGCAAGTTCCGGATCATGTGGGTATGTGGCCACCAAGCACCTGTCTTTAGGGTGACCCTGAAACATGTGAGGGGCCAGCAGATTCCTGGCCAGTAAGCTACCTTGGGTACCACAGCACCATCTTTCTCACTGTTGCCTAGGAACACATCTTCCTTCCTCTACCTTACTTCCATGTCGTCTTGATCTACAGATAGATAAAATACCTACAAAGCAAACAATTTCCAAGTCAAAATGTGAACTTCATGTGGCAGAGGAATGTGAACTTTCTGATTTATGACTATAGAATATAAAGCCAGCATATCCAAACCATGAATAATGCTGAATATATGTTTACTGGGGGAAAGATGGCTTAATGCAGAAAGTGCCTGATGTATAAACTTTTAATCTAGGTGAAACTGTCAGTGTGTGTCACCTGAGTTATGACTACTTTCATCAGTTCCACTGAATTATGGTACAAATGTACAAAATTTTGGTCATCTGCCTGGCCAAGGCATAAGTAACTATAATATTAATATGGAATTAAACATATTACTTGGAGGAGATGGGGAGATAGCTCAGTGGTTGAGAGCACATGCTGCTCTTTGAGAGGAAGAGATTTGGTTCCCAGCACCCACATAGTTTACTACCATATGTAATTCCAATTCAGGGGATCTAATGCCCTCTTCTGGCATCCATAGGTACTGCACTCACACATGCCTCCACAAATATATACACATAATTGAAAATAATAATAAATTTCTTTCAATAGTGACAAACATGTGAATGGGCTCAGTCACCTTGTATACCTATGTAAATGAAAGTTCACATAAAATAAAGTAATTCAACAAGAAATAGTTGCTACTAGAGGGGACCAGACAGAGAAGAAAATTATAAGGTCACTGTATATATCTGAGACTTGTAGGGAGACACCTAGAACAGACATGAAGAGAGGCATCTGTAAAATTATGACCTGAAAAGAGCAGTGTCAACAAACAAACAAATAAACAAAGAAGATGGCCATCAGCCACCAAGGAGAAGGTTGCAGATGCCAGGATCACATAAAAGGTTCACAAAATAAAGGTAAAGACTAGTATGTCACTACTGAAGCATGAACAGCAGCCTTTTGCCTTCTCACCCTTAACTTTTATCTTATTAAGACCCAAGACATGCATTGGAGGACAGGTGTGAGATAGTGGGCTGAGATGAGGAAGAAGAAGAGGAAAGAGTATTGCCTGGGCTGTAATCAACCAATAAGCACCCTATCTGTTGCAAAGACAATAAAGAAAATGGCATCCTCAACAATGGCAGCACCTTTGCAGGAGAGGCTCGCTGCCCACCCCACCACCCAGGACACATCGTTTAATAGATTAACTCAGAACAGAGAAACACTCTTGAATGACTGCCACCTCTAAATTCTTTTACCTGAGCAGTCATGACTATGAAGAATTCACAAGGCAGCCAAATGCCAGTCATTTATCTTTTAGAACAAACATTTTAATCTTCATAGCTATCAGGAGTTTCAAATATTCTTCACATTAAAATTCTAGTTATTATCTTACCACACCAGGGAAAAAATAAATTCAATATGCCTTTTCATTATTTTTCTGTATAGCTAGAAACATATGAATCACTTTATAATACAAAACTAGAAATCCTAAATTTTGACCTTTTTTACCCTAGTGTTAAATCCCATTATATAAAGACACGCCTGTGCCTGTTCTCTGAAAACTCAGGTGTCTGGGTGTAATCCAAAGCTCTGCCATCTTCCCCAACACTCTCAGAAGTGTCAGGCTCTAGGCGTTCTTGCCATCTCAAAGATCTCTTCCTCTTAATGATATTGGTTCAAAAATGACAGCAGGTGTGTAACGGCTGGCTCATGAGCTCCAACACCTCTACCATTTCTTGGCAACATTACCACTGCGCTCCTCTGAACCTCACCAGCTACCGCTGAGCAGTGCTGGGATTTGAAGTCTTTAATGCAGCACTTAGTCAGCAATTTTCAACCACAATCCCACACTGAGTGTTGAGTAGAGAGAAACCCAGCACTCAGTATTATTTTATTTTCCATGAGCATAACTTGTAGGTTATGGGATTTCTCCCTAATTGGTTAGAGCATTGTTTCTTTTCAAAGTGTTATCCGATGGTATAATTTCTATGGTTGAATTACAAACGTTTTGAAGTTAGGTTTTAAAACAGGAAAAGGCAAATTGTAGCTACCACTCAATACTCTGCCTTTAGTAAGTGCAAGTTTCTATCCACTAAAACCACTGCTATTTTCTTGCAATGACCCATAATCAATCAAGATAGAAAGGCAAAGAGAAAAAACAACAATTAAAAGGAGGCTGTTATTAAGTCACACTGTGGAAGATAGTTTATGAGACACACACTGTCTCTGGGAAGCTGTATTAAGCCAGAACTCTGGCCTTAAACAGTCGTTTTTTGAGTCTTCCCTATCTGAGCACAAGGTGCAAGTTTCAGGACCATGGACAGTCCCCCCTTTGGCGAAGTCCCCATAGGGCAACACAGATGCCAAGTTCTATGTGACAATCCCATGTATCAGCTTCATTTGGGGCAGGCATCTGGTTTGTTCTCACTGTTGGGATTTCAAAACTCACTGAAAATTGATATCGCCCAGGGCACTTGAAGCCATCCAGTAAAACAAAGACAAATGTGTTTGTCTGGTAAACAAACACTTTAAAAGAATCATGGTGTCATCCGACCTAATAATTGCATTGTCTTTAAATCAGTAATTTTGTGTTTTAGGAGCAGAATGACAGAAACCATCAGCCTTTTATTTCTACCTTGTTCCCTTAAAGAGACTGAAGAGCTCAGACCAGCGTCATCTGCTCTTTTTTTCTAGCTGGATTCATATTTCCTTTGCATAAACCATCCTGAATACTGTGGAAAGGCTTCCCAGAAGGGTCATACTAAACACTAAAAGTGGAAATGAAGGTGCAGGAGCTGAAATGTGCAAAGCAAGGAGATAAAGTATAGACTCTAAGATATGAAAGGACTTAGTAGAGAATCACTAAGTAAATAAATAAAATAAAATCCCAAGGAAATTTACATTGATAGAGAGGAAGCTGTTGCTACAGATATGGATATTTGGAGAAAATTGATGCTCTGATGTGGAATTGGAAAGTTCAACGGATACAAAGGACAGTTGGAAAACAATGATGTGCATACTGTCTGTCTTAAGATTTTGTCTCTTGATATCTACCAATATAATGCGGACCCTAGTCATCTTCCGTTTGAGGAAGTGGATCACCATGATTGTTGGATGGAGGCTTGGGGGGGGGCAGGAATAAACGCCCATCATGACCTGAAGAGAAGTCAGTCATTCAGAAGTCAGGAATTCTTGTCATCAAAGCCTAGAAAGACATTCATTCAAATGCCCTGGTTCCACCATGTGAAGCTAAGCACCTGCTGCATCTCCTGCTTAACTAGGCATTGCCAGACAGTCAATGCACATTTGTTAAATAAATGAACATTTCTGCCCTGAGCAAAGGAAATTAGGGAGGTTTGCTTATTTCCATTTCTTGAATACAGTCTACAGGAAGGCACTGAATGCAGACTCTGCAACATTTTTAACTATTAGAATACTTTTTCAGTGAAATTAAAAACTTAGCTGTAATTCCCTATAACTGTCAGAGAAAGGCCTCTTGGCCCACATCCCTCTTCCTACCTTAAAATATCTCACTTCTAGAATGGCCCAGGCTGTTCTCACCTGCTTTTCTAAGTAATATTAACATCCAACATTTATTATTGAGCACCAATCCTGCTGCTTTAGCTATTATAAAGTTTTATTTATGTACTAAGGGCTATTATTATCCCCATTTTACTGGCAAACTGAGCCACAAAGAAGACAAATGAAATCTTCCCAGAACACGTAGCTTGTAAACGGAAAAGTGGGCCTTCAGAGAAGTTCTGACTGGTGGAATGCAGGCCAAAAAGAAATCAGAAGTCAGCATCCAATCTATGAAAACAAAACCCTTGGTGGGCATTTGGGAGCCATGTGGTCACGGTTCTAATGTAAGTGTCTTCAGGTTTGTTTATCCTCTAAACTTAGGTACTCTGAACACTTAGAATGGAACAGGTTGTCTTCCAGACAGCTGGACTTGCTGCGGAACTCTCCTGACAGCGGAGGTGCAGAGCTAGCTGCCTGGTACCACTGCTCGGTTAAACAGCTTTTATTTCCTCTGTGCACAATTTGTGGTTCCATTTATTTATTCATGCAGATGCACCCTATAAGACCCAAGTCATCATTTTGCTGCCTTCCCCCAGGGTGTGGAGCTGTGGCTTCCAGTGGAGAGAGATCTACCCAAGTACAACCTCCTGAAATGAAAGCTTGTGTGCACGGTCACGGACTAGTGCTCCGTGTAGCTGGGTGTCTTGTACACTTCCTACCCCTGCCACCATCCTTCTTCTCCTAAGGCACATTCACTCATTCTCTACTTACTTTAAAGCTTCAGTTCTGCTACAGAGATACGTCCTGATAGGCTGAGTCACTGGGCCTTTCCTCAATAAAGCACAGAAGATGGATAGGCACAATGCCTTCCATCAGCTCTCATAAATCTAATAAATGGTTTCGTCCCTATCGCCTCTCCCGGAATCCTTCACAGGGCCTTGGTTGGTTTCTGTTACAGATAAGAAGGGGGAATGTTTTCCAACCTAGATATTGATGAGCCTGAAAGAGCTACACTAATAATTCTGCATCCCTATGACTTTATTCTTATTGCTCAGTGAGCAGTGAGTGGCATTTCCTAAGTGAAAAACAATGTGGCTAGAGCAACAATAAAGAAGTGGGTACTGTCAGGTCACTTGGTGTCTAAGTTGTGCTAGGCTAGTTCTTAGGGCTCCTGGGTGTTAGAAAGAACTGTGGCAACCACTGTAGGATGCTATGGGCTGCTTCCTTCTCCAGTCAGAAGGGAATTTGAAAACTTCTTGAATTTACCCAATTTCTTTGTGGGAAAAAAAATGCAGGCAGAGTTTCATCAAAATGAACTTCCCACAAATAATCATGTTTCTAAAATTAGGAGTCAATATGTTTCAGCAGAAGAAAGAAAACACAAGATTCAGACCCTGAGAAAGAAGTATTTTCTTTGCTTAACCCAAAATCGCACTTATTTTATATTTTGTTCGGCATATGTTTTGTAAAACCAATTTCCTTTAACCACTCTTCCCCATCGGGACTCTTCACAAATGAAAAAAAGAAAAAGAATTTTCAGCTAGTAAGACTGAGTAGGTTATTTTAGATATGAAAGCTTTTTCTTTTTTCTTTTTCTTTTTTTATTTGTCACTAAAGGCAATTGAGAGAAAAAAAAAGAAAGGAAGGGAGAAAGGAAAAAAGGAAGGAAAGAAGGAAGGAAGCTATTTGTGATCTACTCCAATTAGTTTTTAGTTGGATTCTCACCATTTACTAAATGAATCAATACTGTAAGATGGATCCTGGCCTTAAGTCTAACAAGACTCTCTCTGGTGACCTGGGAGGTTTGCTGGTATTGTTTTTGGTTATCATCTCTGAGATTTCCAGAGCTTCTGAGAAGATTATGTCCCTTGTTGTTTTATAGTCTTAAAGTAAACTTTGCCAAGTCAATCTCTACACAGAGTACCACAACTGGGGTCAATATCTCTGATACAGGAATACGAGGGTGTCTTTGAATGATAGAGTCTTTCTTGCCTAGGGAGCTAGAGTCCCTGACTTAAAACCACCAAAGCCACCTGTAGTTGTCATTTTCTTTGGGCCAGCTCCCAAATAAAGAAAGACACAGAGACTTATTATTAATTATAAATGTTCAGCCTTAACTTAAGCTTGCCCCTCCCAGCTCTTTTAATTTAATTTAACCTGTTTCTTTTCATCTATGTTTTGCCTCAGGGCTTTTTACCTATCTTTCATTCTGTAAGTCCTACTTTCCGGCTTCCTCTGTATCTGGCTGGCTGGACCTTGGTGTCTCTCTGTTGTCTCTTTCTCCCCTCAGCCTAAATTCCTCCTCCGACTTCCTCTCCATGACTGGAAGTTCTGTTTGTAGCTCCTTCCTTGCTATTGGCTGTTAAGCTTTTTATTAGATCAATTAGGTGCCTTAGGCAGACAAAGTAAAACAGCGACACATCTTTACACAGTCAAGCAAGTATTCTGCAGCACATTTTTACATAGTTAAACAAATGCAACACATCTTTACATAGTCAAACAAATATCCTGCAAGAGCTACCCCAAACCAGTGGCTTTTGTTGAAAATTAACAAAACCACAGAGGATAAGTTTTAAGAAGTTTGTTGTAAATTCATAAGTGGGAGTTTGTGAAGAAGAGAGAGAGCCATGTTGTTTGAGTTAGGCATAGAGGTCAGTCATAGTTTTGACAAAAAGCAACATGGTAGAGAGGGGAACATCAAAGAAAGACTGATAAAGCCCAAAGTATAAGAGAAAACATACTTGGGTCAGCACTTTAAAAAAAAAAAGACAGGAGAAGACAAAAGAAAATCTATATCTCTCTGAGTTACTACTCAGAAAGGTGAACAGATCTAGCAAACCTTCATGGTTCCTTGGGGATTGTTCTAGATGATGGGAATCTGGAGAGCAAAATACATCATCTCAGTAAGGGATAATTATCCCTCCCATCCCTTCAACATTGTATAAGGAAAACCTACCTTCCCGAGGGCTGGTTCCTTGGCTAGGTGACTGACTAACTCAGATGTATTAATTTTTAAGGGAGGACAGAATGGCAGATCTCTGCCCAGAAGTAAGAGTCCATTCTCCTGGCAAGAAGACAACAGCTTTCTTGTAATGGGTCTTCCACGCTATTGTGACGATTCTAGAGAATCAGTTCATGTAAGTACATCTCACTTGCACTTTGTCATTTGGCTCCTCTGTAATGACAGTAAGACCTCCTAACTGTGCAGGAGTCACAGGGTCCCAAAGGACAGCCACCAGGTCCGAGAATAGAGGCTGATTTCAGAAGGAAAGACACCCAAAGCCTGGAGAAACAAGGGGAAAACAACCAAACAAGCAAACAATAAAACACACTGTAAACCTGTTCATTCTCAGCCTGCCCTCCTGGGGGCTTCACCTTCATAATGAGCTAGACTGGAAGAGGAAACTGCGTTCTGCTCCATATGAATTATCATTATAACAAGCATCCAGGCTGCTCATCAAAGATCCCAGAACCGGGGCAGTAGTGAATGGAGCAGTGAGGAGAGGACGGGGACGGGAAGGGGGATGGATATTTCCATACAGAGATAAGTGTGGATGCTCATTAGAGAACAGGCCTTCACTTCAAAAAGACATGAACTCGGCACAGGTCTCCTGCCTGTTAAATATGTACAGAGTGTGCTTGTTTGATGATGAGAGTTGGAGTTCGGCTATTTGAATGGAAATGAATTTTAATAAGCATTTGAGGCAGGAGAAGCTGCAACCCTCACCTGCCCCTGGATCACTAGGCACCTTCTTCACCATCATCACCTCTGAGGAGAGAATGTAGAGACCTCGTCATGTGTACCAACCATCTGCTCTCCTCAGTCTTTGTGGGTGTTCATTAACCTTGCAAGTTCCTTTACTAGCAGCGGAGCACAGCTTTCCCTGGGAAATTTCCATATTCCTTAAGAAAAGCAGGGTATGGAATTAGCACTGGGGGTCCTAACAACAAAAAGCAGTGGGAAAAGCTCCTTGGGAAGCCAATGCAGAGACCATCGTGCCTAGCACTTTCATTACACCATCTAAACATGAACAAAATTGTGCACTCGCTTTGCACTTTTATAAAATTAAGTATAATGTGGTTATTTATTGCATATTTTTCATCGTGACAGAAAGACAAAGCTATTGTTCTTGTTTTGTAAATCTCAGTCCCCACTTCCAGTCCAAAATAAGAGCCACAACAAATACCCTTAGATTATTTATCTCTTCTTGGCATTTAAGCAGACCTAGAGCTCAGAAATGTTCCAGTAACCTTAACAGATCATGAATCTATCATCCTACCAGGAACAAAACCACTTAAACCTGTGAGGGTAATGTGATGGGATAATTCTGAAATGCTTTCAAAGAAGCATGGCTGAGAATTGGCAGGGTGCCTCACGGAAAACGTGGCCGAGCTGGTAACTGTCTTTCCCAGCCTCTGTGTTGTTTTCTGTTTTTCTTGCTGCATTATTTCTCTGTGCAGATTCTAAGTCAGTAAGGTCGCTGACTGTAAGTTAGTCCAACCTCGTTAAACCTGATCCTGCAGATGTCCCTGCCCCACTCTGGGTGACGGCCCTTTACCCCAATGTCATTGTCCCGGCATCTCTAATTAAAGAGTCGGGAAGACTCTTCCATGTACTTACAGAAAAGTACATAATATTTGTCTTATGTTTTGCACAGGAAACAAATACTGCCTAAGGATAGGATTTTGTGAAATCATTACTATTTAAGAATAAATATTGTCACCAGCACCACCTCTCTGCCACCAGTATGTCAAGCAAGAACATCACTAACCCAGCTCTCGACAAAGCATTATAGAGAAAAGAAATTAAGCATATTCTAGAAACTTCTCCTTGCCCAAGTTCTCAAATAATGCATTCTTTTTCTTCCTTTATTTTAAACTTTGGTGTGCGCATGTGTACGTATGGGGGTGTGTCCACATGTACACATATTTTCAGGCATTGGTGTGTCACGGAGCTTTTACGAAGGTCAGAGGACAGCTCTGAGTGTTCTGTCCTCCCCTTCCTTTTTTTTTTTTTTTTTTTTTTTTGCAGCTGAGTCTTTTGCAGTTCACTGCTGGGTAACCAGACCAGCTGGCCCTGGTCTGGGGATTCTCCTGTCTCACACTTGGGCAGCAAGTGCTGTCTCCCGGCCCACAAACAATGCATTTCTAAAGGTGTTTGTAAGTGTATCCATCCCTGTGTCAGCCATACCTTTTGTGATAATTGTTTGTTTCATGAGTGTTGAGGTTTTCTCATTCAGTCCTTCATATGCTTTATGTGTTCACTAATTTCAAATAACTATATCCTGAAGCAGGAGATACGAACACACGGGTCTGCTCCCAAAATCTATTGCCTGACCCTGCGTAATTTACTGTCTGTGCTACTTTAGTCAGAGGGTGTGCTGGGAGCTCTCTTCTCCCCCTAAGTTAAGAAGTTTAAGTAAGTTGTTTCTCCCATCTTCCTTTCCTTTTGAGCTGCTCTTACCCTCGTCCCATGGGTCCTAGAAGTGGATAGGGAGGAATAAATACCTAGGCGCTGAGGCTGGGAAAGGGTCCCAGTCACTTTCTCCCAATTACAACCCTACCAGGCCACTCCAGCTGACAACCTAACAAGGTGATAATGGGCCCGGTTCACAGCGGGTTGTTTCAAATAGGTTGAAGAGGTTCATTTGCATTCAAATCTTCCCTCTCTGGCTGGCTTTTGTTTGGCCCCTTGATTTCGACTCCCAAGACACCCTTTGGTTGACTTGGAGTGGAACAGAATCACATTGCTTCAGCATTTGAATTGCAGGCTTGGGTTTTAAATGCGTCCCATTATTTCATCAAGTTGTGGTGGGGGAGGAGTGGGAGGAAAGAAAGAAGAGCAAAGAGATTCTAAAATGAAAGGAAGAGATGACAGATGGGTGCAAATGTCCCTTTTAAGTGCAGAGGAGCAGCTGATGCCAGGCCGTGAAATTAAATTAATGCATCTGTAGCTGGATAAGTTCTTCAGCCTCTTATTCCTGCTGGGAGATCTCAGGTCCCTTTTACAAAGCCAAGGATAGCTCCCTGCACCAGAGGAAAGCCCTGTGCACACAGTGGGTACTCAGGCAGTCAGTCCATCCACCTATTTGTGTCCTCTCATCCCGGAAGGACGTGGCCTCTGTGGAAACACAAGATTCTAAAGTCAAACAGAAGGGTCAGGAAATGAGAGAAAGTAGCTCACGAGTGGCCAGGGGTCTAATCCAGTTGCCTCCTGCACCTAGGATGGCCTAAGTCATAGACAAGTCACAGTAACTGTTCTCATTGGTTCTCACTTTTAAAGCAAAATGTGATGCCTTGAAATTTCAATAGAGTCAGGAATTGCTACTTCTCACTGGTAGTAATGGGATCTGAAGGTGGTCCCCGAATGCCTCAAACAATCTGTGGGTGGCATTACTACTGTAGTTTAAAGGTCTGTGTCTCCTCCAGATTGAAGTAATGTCTCCTAATACAACAACACGGGAGATTCGGTCACAAGGGTTCAGCCCTCTTGAATAGGATTAGCACCCCAGGAAAGAACCACCATAGCTCATCGGCCCTGCCCTCCTTCTGCCAGAAGAGATAAACAGCCAGCAGACAGGGCCTAAAAGCAACCAATCTAGCCACCCTGGTCTTGGACTTCTACTGGGATGCATTAGGGCACCTAGGGTGCTGCTTTATTTGAATAGCCAGACCGAATACGACAGAAGCAGGGGAGGGGTACAAAAGGGTCATGCTTAAGATATTACTCACTGTCAGCTTGAATCTGTTGAAGAAGAGGAAAGGAAAACCATTTAAACACATTATCATCTTCACGATTGCTTATCTAGGTAAAAGGTACTGAAATCTCTTCAGCTATTTCACTGCATTTCTCTTGGTGCCCGCATTTCAAATGAGGAAAGAGTCATGACCTTTCCCCAGGGATTCCTGATTGTTAGTGGGTGGATGGAGGGGATCTTTTTGGGTTTAATGGTGTTTTTAATTTATTTGGGTGGGGATATTGAGCCCTCTCCAGGTAGTGTCTGCCCATTCCAGGCATGGTAACTTGGGAGGAGGGTGGGTGTTGCACCCCTCCCCCCCCATTCCATTTTGTTGTCTGCTTTGATTTGCACACACAATGTGGTCTTTCTTCGGGCAATTTTCAAGTTGTCTTTTTGGATTCCTTACACAAGAAATGTGTAAACAACAAAGATGAAGGATGCTTAATGTGTAGGGAAGGAAAAATGAGAGAAGAAGAAAGAATGTGAGCATGCCTGCAAATTTCCTGGTGTGACACCATCTTGTGAATCCTCCATCAGTTTCTGTTTGTTTCATGTTATCCCAGCCAGCCAAACTGCCCTCTCTGTTTTGTCCATAAGATCATTAGCACACTGCCCGATTTTTCCCTTGAGAGCTGCTTAGCCAGCCAGTCCATATGCCATCCCCCCTTCTCAGCCAACGGCTTCACTCCTTAACACATTTCTGAAGTGGTTCTTGGAACTGTCTCCAATGCACTAGGTCCGATGGAGTCACCTAGAGCAAGGCACACTGCCCATCTGTGCCAGGAAGACATTCCCATTGTTTTCTGTCAATCTATCCCTCTGCAAAGGAATTGGACAGGAAAGCTTGTCCCATCCCATTGTTGCCACTGTCCTATAGCATTACTCCCTGGGGTGTCTCTCATGGAAGAAAAATCAAGCCCAGGCTAGATAAGTAAAATTGCCTTTCTCAGTGCTAAGCAACTGTAACACTGGGCTGTAGCTAAGCATGCTTTCTGCTTTCCCCTCCCTCTGCACAGTTCATTCTTGCTTTAGCATCCCCAGTGTGATGGTTCATTTTAGATCTCAGTTTGATGGGTTAAACGGTACTCAGAAAGCTCAAGAAGTATTATTTCTGGTGTGTCCCAGGGCATTTCTGAAAGAAGTTTGGGATCATCAGTAGACTGAGTAAGAAATAGCTATTCGTATCCAATGTGGACAGCACTATCCAGTCAGCCAATGGCCCGAAGAGAATAAGGAGAGGGAAAATGAGTTCCAACTTCCTTCTGGAGCTGAGATACTTTGTTCTTGCAACTGGACATCCCAACCTCGGTCTGCACGGCAGCAACTTCTATCAGCCTCTCAAGGTTTGCCCTCAGGGTGAGGTTCTCCAGACTTCACACATGCTCCACAAACTTCAAATTGAAAGCTTTGGAGCCTTGTATTTACATAGTCCAATTGACATGATCAGTCCTCTCTCATCTGTCTGCTGGTCTGACACCCCCCACCCCTACTACTGGCCTCTTTCTTTATGGAAGTCTTCCAAATACACCCAGTCCCTGCCACTGTCCTTTCAGGTGCCCATAAGCATCCCTTATCTGATGTGGGATTCCCCTCTGTATGCTGTGAATACCATTGGTGAATAAAGAAACTGCCTTGGCCTGTTGATAGGGCAGAACTTAGGCAGGGAAAACTAAACTGAATGCTGGGAGAAAGGAGGCAGAGTCAGTGAAAAGCCATGGATCTCCACCAGAGACAGAAGCCAGAACTTTACCCAGTAAGCCACAGCCACGTAGAAAAGCACAGATTAATAGAAATGGGTTCAATTAATATGTGGGAGTTATCCAATAAGAATCTAGAGCTAATGGGCTAAGCGGTGATTTAATTAATACAGTTTCTGTGTGATTATTTTGGGGCTGAGCAGCCGGGTACCAACAAGTGGCCTCCTTACAACAGATTAGTGCCAACATGTTTGACTAAAATCCACTTAAAACCTAAGAGAGTTTGAAAAGGAATTCTAGACACAAAAATACAGAGTTTAGCACAGCTTCTTGCTGTTTGCTGGCAGTGTGCCACAGCTCCTTTAAGAGAGGTTTTCCTGATTCAGTGGTAGCAGAAAAAAAGCTGCATAATTTTAAAATGTCAGCTTTCTGGACCATGCTGCCAGCACGACCTCTGGCTCTTTCAGGAAGTCAAGCATTTAAATGGGGTTTGTGAACAGAGTGATACAACTTGCTTAATGGCAACATAGATTGGCTGTCTGCCTAAAAATGGGTCTGTTCAGCATGGATCTCAAGGACAGTAAGCAGCTCCACCATGCTGGGCTGGATGGGGCAAGCAGGCAGTGCCATATTTCCCCTAGCAATGGTGCCACTTAAGTTCTGAAGAAGCACCTAGCATTTTAAGAAGCACTCCTGGACAGAAAAGAATTAGATACACAATAGAACAGATTCAGATGTAAAAGACCTCTAAATGGGTCACAGTGTTGGATAAATGTATATAGGCTTGGGAGAGAGAAGAAAAAATAAAGTATAGACAGTTATAAAAAAGAAGTAAATGGTTTTTAAAACAGGTAAAGTTTTAAAGAGACAGAATACAGACAGTCATATATTAAAAGAGTAAAGATAATAAAATAAATATTAAAAAGTAATAAAGTAAGAAAAGCCATGTAAAGATGGAATATACACAGAGAGTCTGGATTATGTACACTATTGTGTTTTCTTTGAATTTTTTGACTGCAGAGAGATATTTGATTCTGGGGACTGCTAAGCTAAACCAACATATATGTTTTTAAGGTTTCTTGACTTCAAAGTTTGAGTCTAAGAATATGTTGCTTTGGAAAAGAGGTTCTTCTTATGTTTTCACAGAGGATGAGAATCTGTAGATTTATTCCAGACTAATGTGGTTTGATGCACCAAGACCCCCTGAAAGGATGCTGTGACACCCTCCCCCAAATACTTTGCCCAATGAAAAGCAGGAAGCAATTTGGTGAGAACTATGCCCATATTCCCAAATATTGTTTATAAATGTTTGTTTACATTTAAAGGGGGATATGATATAGATATGAATAATTTGCTTTTGCATGTATCTTGGTTGATACAAATTTAAGCTCAATTTTGTTATATGTATATTTCTGCTCTTAATTAAGGTATTGTGTTTGTGCAGCTCATTTAAAAATGTAATGTATAATTAAGAAATATAGGTTAGTAGATAATCATATAATAGTCAAGTTTGTAGTCATGTTAGTTAGGTTTTCTAGATGTACAGAGTTGTATTTCAGATGGATAGGCATTTTTCAAACCTTTTAAAGACTACAGAATATGGCATTTAAAATGTTTAATGATTTAGGACTTTTCATGACAATGAGACACATCTGTTCCTGACAGCACCAAGCTACTTCAAGAGGATTATGGGCATCGAAGAGGCTCCTTATGGAGTTTGTTAGCCATTTGGGCAAGAAACTGCTCTTGCCTGGACTGCTTGATGAACTGGGCATGCAGGACCCACAGAGAAATGACTGCTGAACTTGCCTAAAGGTGAGATGGTCCTTTGGGGTTCCTGCTTCATGAAAGAGTCTGCTAGACAGTCTTCAGGACACAGAAGAAAGTGATTGACAAACTGCCAATATAGGCAGAACTGTCTTTGAAATTTTCTGCTTCATGGAAAAGTCTGCTGGATACTATGGGCCTGTAGGCTGAAGATTGATGCCCCAACTGTACAGAAGAACTTTGGGTGACTGTCGAGGCAGCGAGATGTCTCTGTCATTTCTAGAGTTTTGGAAGTTGCTTACAATGAACTTCCTATTTACTTCAGTAATATCATATCCTTCTGCTGTCTCTTATGGAGTTGACGAATTTATAGTTAAAGTTATAGTTTTCCTTAGTTGTAATAAAAGATAAAGTAGATATAAATATTGTAACTGTAAATTTTGCTTGATAGCTGTTTTGTTATATGTAATTTTACTATGTTAAGGTAAAACCTTCCTTTTTTTATTTAAACAGAAAAGGGGAGATCATATGGGATTCCCTCTGTATGCTGTGAATACCATTGGTGAATAAAGAAACCTACTTGGCATGTTGATAGGGCAGAACTTAGGTAGGCAGGGAAAACTAAACTGAATGCTGGAAAAAAGGAGGCAGAGTTAGAGGGAAGCCATTTAGCCCCACTGGAGACAGACACCAGAACTTTACCTAGTAAGCCATAGCCATGTGGCTATATACAGATTAATAGAGGTGGGTTAGTTTAGGATATGCGTTAGCCAGAAATACTCTTAAGTTATTGGCCAAACAGTATTGCAAATAATATGGTTTCTGTGTGATTATTTCAGGGCTGAGCAGCTGGGAACAAACTAATAGCCCCCCTATAACACTTATCTCTTCTGCTGCCTCTTTTTCCTCTATGAAATGTCTATTCAATATCCATTTTCCTAATTAAGATGGATTGATATAACAAGAGTTCCTCTTCTTGTGTGTATGTATTTAATGTATGTGTGTAGATTTTATTTGCTATTATTATTATTATTATTGAGGTCTGGAATGAAGACTGAGATTCTGTTCTGATTGCTTTTGTATTGCTATAATGGAAGACCTGAAGTTGGGTGCTTCACAAAAGAGAAGTTTGTTTGGCTCCCAGTTCTGAAGGTGAGATGCTATAGGCATAGGTATCAGGAGGTGAGGCTGGAGTATAAGAAAGACAGAGGCTGGAGTGGGAGAGGAGTGCAAACAAGAGCAAGAGAGGCTGCATGATGAGAGAAGCAGAAGCAGTGTGAGGGACCAGCATTCATCTCCTCACAAGGGAAGACACAACCCTATCCCCACAACTAGATGCTGACTCTCAAAATCTCCTACCACCTTCCAACACTGTTCCAGTGGGACCAAATGTATGGGGCGTGAACACTGACAGCACAAACCACATCTAAACGATAATACCTGGGCTTTAACACCTGATCTGTCTTGGGAAAAGGTTGGTCTGAGAGTGTACATGCATGTGGCTGCACATGCGTATTTGCACATACTGTGAGCAGGGTGCATGTACGCTGTGTATGTGTGTATGAAGGCCAAAAGTCAACACTCTCTACACTGTGTTTTAAGACAGGATGTCTCACTGAACCTGGAGCTCACTGATTTGGCTAGACTGGCTGGTCAGGGAGGATGCTGCCTTGCCTGTTTTTTGACATGAGTACTGGGATCCCAACCTTAACTTCTCATGCTTGTGTGGCAAACACTTTACCAACAGCCATTTTCTTAGCCCCATCTAATCTATGTTAGGTTATATAAGGCAAAGGTTTAATAGTGCAAGGACAGAACCTGTAATGAGCAAAAGAGAAGTAATTTCTGGTAAAGAAATAAAAGAGGAGACAGGATTGACTCAAGACATGATATGTTAGATTACTCAGATCCTTAGAGAAAGGCCTGCTTTATGGTTCCCTTTTAAATTATTTGTCTTTTTATTCAATTTCTCCCTAAAGCCAGGTGCAGTGGCACGTTCCTATATGGCACTCAGGAGACAGAGGCAGGTGGATTGCTAAGTGTTCAAAGCCTTGGCTACATGGTTAAGTTCCAAGCCATCTTGGACTATAGAGTAAAAAAATCTCAAAGTAAAATTTGTATTGCTAGTTGATTTATTTATTCTACAAATATTAATTAGACCTTTGCCATGGTCTGTGGGCAGCACGAGTCATTGACGAATAATACAGTCAGGGTTGACATCATTCTTACAAATGCAGAGCTGAGAAAATCCATTAAAAGCCACATAATGGAATAATAATGATTGCTTTCGATCTAGCATTTCAGATACATACAGAGAGGCACCAGATTAAGTATCCTTAAAGAAAACTGCTGCTCACTGAATTCAGTTGCTGTTTTTCACTCCAAATCAATCTGAACAATCACGAGGAAGAATTTCATCACCTTGCGTGGTGAAGCCCCAGGGTTTGAGTGGTACAGCTGCCTCTTTGGGGCCTCACTTCACCCTCTTCCAAAACCCAGAGCTAGAGAAGACACACACAAAGAAAGCATCATTTATTTTAGAAATCACTGTGTGTATGAATTGGATTATTTTCATGCATAGGATGGATACCCACTATGCACCACACAATGCTCAGTCCTGGGGTACAGAGACAAAGGGACAAGGTCACTGTACGCACATATCCACATGGCTCAGACGGAAGCATTTTAGGCTGAACAGACCCTGTGAGTGAGGTAGTGACTTTACACCTAAAACAGCCTGGGATTGGGGAGATGGCTCATCAGTAAGGGACTTACCACACAAGCATGAGGACCGTGTTCAAGTCCCCAGTAGACATATCAACCAAGATGTGGCAGCATGCACTTGTAATCCCAGGGCTAAAGAAGCAGACAGGCCTGAACAAAGCAGCAAGCTCTAGGTATAGCAACAAACCCTGTCTCATTAAATAAAGTAGACAGCAATAGAGGAAGACACCTGAAAGTGATACCTGGCCCCCACACATGTACACAGAGGAGTTCCTACACACGAGCACACAAACACACTTAGTAAAATTATCACCTTCATTATCCCAAGGTTTCTGTCCCTCTGAAACAGGAGCCAATGGTTGAGGAGCTCTCCAAAGCATCTCTGTGATTTTGTGCTATGACCAGAGTGTATCTGTCTCAGATATAAAGTTAGTTCACCATACAAAAAAACAGTTTATCTCAGTGCATTAAAAATGCAAGGAATATACCACATGATCATCATAATAGTTACAAACATAATTTGACAATATTCAATACCTTTCCTCATTGAGAAAGTGAAACCACTTGGCAAACACTACAAGAGAATTTTCTCAGCCTGATGAGAATCATCCAAGTAAAACATATGAGCACTATTGTAGGTAGTGGTAAAAGATTGGATGCTTTACCCCTGATGCCAGGAATAAAGTAAGGAAGCCCACTCTTGCCACTTCTATTCAACACCACCCTAGAGTTTATAGCCAGAGCAATTCAACAAGAAAAAGTAATAAGAGTTATACACATAAAGAAAGAATTAAATGATCTTTTATAGAAAATATTAAGGCATACATATGGTATCTGTAGACAGTTTCAGCAATTCTGTAACTGGGTCCCATTGAAATTCTCCTCTCCCTCCTCAGACTCCATAAGAAGAAAGAAGGCCCACCTGGGGATGGCACAGGTCACGAATGTACCATCCTATCTGCCAGGCATGGACTTCCTGAACACTGTCCTTCAGAACTCTGCTTTCTTCTCTCATTAAAGCTGCCTGTGCCATGAATCCCCTGAGACAGAGATGTGTCTTCTCGACTCCTTCAATGTGGCTTTGGATAATCCTGCTCCCTTTTTTACCTCTTCTGATTCAGGTAACCACATTGCAAAATAGAAGACAATTAACATAAGATATGCACATGCAGAGTGAACAATTCAAATATAAAATCAAGAAAACAGTCCCATTGGCAATAGCATCAAAAGAATAAGATGTTAAGGAACAAATTAACAAAAGATATAAGAGATTTGTAAATTAGAAACAGAAACACCTTATTGAAAGAAATTAAGGTAGCCCCAAACAAATGGAAAAAACAGTGTTCATGGGCTAGAGACTTGCTATTGTCAGCAAGGCAGTATGTCCAAAGTAATTTACAGATTCAATGCAATCCCTACCTAAGCCTCACATTTATCCCCCTTTTTTTTTTTCAAAAATTAGCATACAGATTATAAAAAATTGCAAGAAATTCAGAATAGGCAAAAGAATCTTGAAAAGGAAAAACAGAAGTTGACAGTCTCGTACTTCTTAAATTCACCATGACAAACACAGCATAAAGTGAAGTGACAAAAATTAAGACAGTGTGATGTTAATATAACAAAAAAAAAAGTGTGGATCAATGGAACGAAATTAAGAGGTCAGAACTGTAGCCTTAAGTTTATGGTGAACTGATTTAACAAGGAAGCCAAGAAACAACTCAACAAAAGGAAAATAGTCTTTTCAACAAATGGTCCCAAGACAAAAACTTCACAGTCACATGCACAAGCCCCACCTCACACCACATCCAAAACTTATCTGCACTGGATTAAAACCCTTGTCAGTGTCAAAGTTAAAACTATTGAAAAGCAATGTAGGCATAGATCTTCCTAACTCTGGGCTGGGCAATGGTTTCTTAAACAGCATGCTATAAACAAAAGGAAAAAAATGTATACAAGAACAATTAAATTGAAATGCTGAAATTGTGCTTTTGAAAAATACTATCAAGAAAGTGGAAAAATGGCCCAGAGAATGAGAGAAAATGTTGACATTGTCTGACAAGAAGAAGATAGTCAGAAGCCATGAAAACTCTCACAACTCAAAACAAAGGTAAATAACTCCACTTTAAAATGGACAGTTTAAAATGGACAAATGGGTTGAACAGACATCTCTCCAAGAAGATATATAAACAGGCAATAAACATGAAAGACTGCTCAATATCATTTATGATTAGGGAAATAAAACTCAGTGAAATTCTCCAACATTCTATAAGGACAGTTATAAATAGCAACGATAATAATAATATGTTATTAAACCAGATCAGCATTTTAGAAAGCAGACCAGTAGTTATTGAATTAAACAGTCACCATAGGATCCAGAATATATCTAAGAGAACTGAAGCTATAGACACACTCATATATGAATGCTCACAATAACACAAGTCAGCCAGCCCTCTGCAAGTTCAACATACAAAAAATTCAAAAAAAAATTCTGACCAAAAATATTTGGAAAAGAAAATACCCAGAAAGCAAAACCTGAATTTTCCATGTACCAGGTACAACAAAACTCATATGAAGTGATACATAGTCATACCCAGCCTTAGCTTCCTGCCCTGTGACCCCCTGACACAGGTCCTCATTCTCCGTAGCTATGCTGTGTGACCGTGATCACTCTTAAATCTCATTCCTGCACTACTGACAAAGGTTATGTGTGCATTGACTATGTACAGACTTCCTTCCTTTGTAAACAGTGCTGGCTCCTGATCACACATTTACATCATACTAAACAAAATATATAATATAGAGATGGTTTGAGGTACATGGGAAGGCGTGTGGTTATATGCTAGTGTCATTTAAGGGACTTGAGCATCTGGGGAGGGGTTGGCTTCGGGGTGGGGAACCATCCCCTTTGGATCTGGAGAGGTGACTTTGGTCACAATATCTGAAAAGCAGAGACAATTCAAGGCCTACTAATGAATGGATGACTAGAACATGGTAAATCCCTACAATTAATCTCAATTCACTCTGACAAGCAAATGAATACTGATACTGGCCACATCATGGATGAACTAGTTATGTAGCAAAGAATTTAACTTCACCTAAAGAAAGTTTTTCTGTTGGGTCCTGGTAGACAACATTTAGACCCTTGGAATATCCTAGTGATGTTGCTTTGGTCATCATATGCTAATAGAATTTAAAGTGGAGACTTTGGGGCATATGGCTATCACTGAATTCCAAGGAGACTGGTGTTGGACACAAAGGCTGTCTTGTAGACCATCCTCTCTAATGTCTCATCTTGGAAATACGCTCGCTGGAGGAAGCCAGATACACACAAAACTCAATCTGTGTGAAATATAGAGAATGAAAAAATGGGAAAACAGATGCAGAAAGTTACTAGTTACTGCCAGGATCTGAGAGGGGAGGGAACGGATAGTAGATGCCAGAGGCGATGGCTTTGGCTCTTGAGTGAAGAACACACTGTAGACTTAGGGGTGAAAGAGGCACAACTTTATTCATATACTAAAGGCCACTTTGGCACTCAAAAGACTCCCCTCAACCAGGATGAGATGAAGAAAAAGGGTACTGACTGTAATTGGTGAATGAGTCACCCCAAAATATTCTAGATCATTACACCCAACCAGGGTGACATGCTTGCTCATCTGTGTTCTGTGTGAGATGCTGCCGCTGAGAGAGAAAGAAAGCAGGGGCCTGCAGCCTTCAGCTGTTCCCTCTCACCTACAGACTCTGGACAGTCAGGAAAACTGTCAGTTTCTCCATGAAATATCTGGCCAGTCACACACACACTGCACATGCCCACACATTCTGCCTTCTCATTAAAATGCCATCCTGAATCACTTAGAAAGGGTCAGGTCAGATGTTGGTTCTGAAACCTTTGACAGCTGCCGTAATTGCCTGGAAGAACAGCGAGTGGAAGAACTGCTGCAGAAATCTTGGGATTTCTACTTGGTCGTTAACATGTCACCGAGAACACATGTTCAAGAATGCCAGAGTGAGGACAGAATCAATCTCATCCACCTCTGGATGGTCACCTCTTCCCTGGAAGACCATATTCCAGCCTAAATTCTGGCATCTGCTCCCTATCTACCACTCATGAGTATCAGAATCTCCTGAGCTACTAGGCATTTTTACATCTCCATCAGAGTTTATGCTGCTGTAGATGATCTTGACAAGACTCAGCTGTGGGTAACCATTGTAGAGTGAGGCCAGGCATAAACAGAGGCTGTTCAGGGACACCTGCAAAGGCAGCCATTTGAGTTTAGGATTAGGAGGTCTGGAAGTTATTCCCAACTTAGGGGATATCAGAATTCTGAGGAAAGCTCATTAATGAAGTAGCTCCAGAGGACATAAGCAACCCAGAGCTGCTTTGCATATCTGTCATCCCATCACTCCAGAGGACTGGATAAAACCTCAGAAGGGTATAATAAAAGGCACAGTAGGAAGGACTGTAAGAGAGAAGAAAGGCCCTATGAGTATTCCAGGGAGAGAAAAGATACTAGCGTTTTGATGAAGACCTAATGCAAGAAGAGAAGTCGTGGGACTTCCAATGGATAAGATTTCAACAAATAAAAGTGAAGCAAGAAAGGGGTATTAAAAGAGTGTTTCCGGTACATGGAATAGCGTCAGTCAAGGTAGGAAGAAAGAAAGATAGTGATAGCTGAATATCAAGGTTCGTTTCATGGACACTGACACAGAGGTGCACACTGGAGGCACCAGCGATGACTCGGGGGACAGGTGAGTGTAGGAGAGCCCGCGGCTGACTGGGAGGAACGCAGAGACTAAACTGCTTCTAAATAAGAACTGCCAGAGAATCATTTTGATGCTGGCAATATCTTTAGAGTCTTGATCGGGCTCCAGCATTCAAGTGGGAAATAACAGCATGCCCTGGGAGGTGATGACTCCGGATCAGTGCAGCACTGAGCTCAGCTGAGTAGATGCAAAATTAATTATCTCTTCGCCTTTCTATCCCACTCACAAATTGCATTGTTCTGAATCTGGGGGTCGGTTATCTGCTGAATGGCCTGGAGTCCCATCAGGACTCTGTTGGTAGCGGATCTGTGAGTCTCTTTGTCCTCCCCAGGATCCCGGTAAAAGGCACAGCTACTCTGTATCCAGTAAAGGCACTGTGAGCTGGGCCTAGAAACTGGCCCAGTTGGAGGCCAGAGGCTCTGCACCACTGGCTATTTATCTGAGTTTGAGAAACTCCGTAGCTCCACAGCTTAATCCCAGCTGGCCTGGCCCGGCAAGCCAGAGGCTGCCTGGCGGAGCCCCACCTCCTCCTCCCTTAATCTCTCTCTCCAGAGACTCATTTAGGCTGACCAGCCCCGTACTTGGCATTCAGGCAGCATGTTTTCCCCTTTCTGCCTCCACTTTGTGGAGCCTGAAGGGTGATTTGGGGATGTGCAAACCTTTATATCCTTCCTCCCCCTTAGGCTGCCAGGGCTGGGAGTCTTTTCCTGATCATAAGAACTTTCTAGCTGCTTCATCAGAGCCATTGTTGAGAGGAGTCTTCACAGGCGCGGCGGACACCTGACGACTTTCCCTCTCTGCGGAAGGACGAATCAGTGCTACGAGAAGCCTCATTACAGCTCGCCCACACTCGGCCCCGTGGAAGAGTGAAGTCAGGAAAAGAACAACCCAGGCTTAGTGTTCGCTTTTGAAAAACCGTGGCTGTGAAAATGCCCTCACTCTCCACTAATGGGATTAGAGGGAGCCAATCCTCAGTGCGCCCTACCTTCCCGTCTCCTAGCAAAGTCCTGTAGGTCACCATACTCCTTCCATCCTCTCTCATCTTCTCTTATAACTAGGGCTGTCTCACCTCCTCAGCGATCAAGATGCACGCAGCTCCACCCCCAGCACCTTAGCGCCTTCCATGAAAGAATACACCTGCTCCCACTACTCCCCCCACTGTCCTTCCCTTTCCCTCTGTTTGCATACCTGCTGGCCTACTCCAGTCAGCTCCTGGGCACTACGTTTGGACTCATCAGGATTGATGCCCCATCAGCACCTGGGCACTGTGCTGGGCTCAGTGAGGGAAAAGAATTCTGCTTGCTCCCATCAGCACCTGGGCACTGTGCTGGGCTCAGTGTGGGGCTGACATGACCCCTTCTCCAGCCTGTTCATCTTCTCTGTCCTCTCTATGTGTCAGGTATCCAACTAGACCCTTTCACTGTGAATGGCTAGATCTTGTTGAAGTTTATTCCCTTCACCGTGGAGCTGGTGTCCAACCCACCAGTTCTGCCCTAACGTGTCCAGACAGTAACGGTAAACATTCCTTTACAGCTACTGATTGAGAAACGTATTCCTAATCCAACTCCTTGCAAATGGCAGCTCACGAATTTGTTTATTTCTCTGTGTTTGGCTGCTTCTTGGAACAGAGGACATCAAAACTGTTTGATGTCAGAGTGAGCATACACTCATCTGTAAGAGAAAACGCAATGATGGGCAGAGAAAAGTGGAGGCACGTGGGTGCAGGGAGTGATTTGGGATTAACTGTCTTAACTGCTGGAGGAGGACCAAGCTCTGCTGGTCTCTCTGGTCTCAGCCTCCAAAGCAGAGCATCTGCCCTTTGCCAGCTCCACATTCTTCCCAGAAGAGCCAACCAGTCAGAGCACTGAAACACCCTAAACAGAGTTAAAGGTACTGGTCTCTGTCCATGAGCAAGGAAAAGTAGCATGCCCCTTTGGTGCTCCTGTTACCCCAGAGAAAGAAGTACCATTGACTCCCGAATACCTCCGCCAGGGAGAGGGTGCCATGTATGTGAGACCTGCCGCCTTCCCTGGGGTAGCCCATCCTCAGTCTGCTGTCTTCCTCTTCAGTGCTGAACTTGTTGGTGACCTCTCTGTTGGATGATGTTCTTCTCTATTTTTATGCCCAGCTACATTTCAGGGTATGGTGTTGTTGAGTAGTAATTTCTTTGGTCCTATTAAAGACTGGTAGGCAAAGGGCAGTGGACCATTAAGAGAAGAGACCTCCCAACCAAATGGGTCATTTCCCGGGAGGCTCGCTGGCATGCCCACTGTGGCTCACAGGAAGCTGGTTGTACTTCTACCTGCCCTGACTGACAAAATACCCGAGAAAACTTCTCCTAGGAGCAGGAATTTACTTGGCTCATGCTTCCAGAGTTCTCAGGCCACCACGAATGGTGTGATAGATGAACCTCATCACCCCAGCCAGGAGACTGTTTGCTGTGGGGGCTCTCTCCATTTTACCCTTTTAATCCACTTGGGCTCCCAGTCTAGCGAATGGTGCTGCCTCTCTTCAAGGATGATCTGGTCCCCCCACCCCTTAATCAATCCTTTCTAGAAACCCAGAAGCCAGCTTTACTATCTCACAGGTGCTTATCACTCCAAGCAAGTTGACAATTAAGGCTGACCATTACAGGAGCAAGCCTCACTCAGTACTATCCCTAATCTATTGCAGAACAGAGGGTCCTGGGTTCAAAGTCACAGATCTCACAATTTGAAGCAGAAATCAGACTCCGCTGAGAGTAGAGATGGATGGGGACTATCCTGGAAAACTAACAATTGTGAAGAAATGCCGATGCCTCTTTGGGTTAGAGAAGGTCACCATCTCTGTGGGTCAACCCCTGGGCAGGTACAAGACCAGAGAGACCAGCAAAGCTTGTCCCTCTTCCGGCAGTTAAGATGTGATGGGCTGCCCAGAAGTGAGCATCGCCTTACAAGGAGCAGCTTGAAGGCCAAGTGGTGGGAAACTGGTAGGGTTTCAATGTGGAATGGACCCACTGGGCTCATGTGTGTGAGTCCCTGCTGATGGTACTGTCTTGGAAAGTTGTGGAACACTTACGAGTAGAGCCTAGCTGGTGGGAGGAGGTAACTAGGGGCAGGACTTGAGGTCCTGGCCAGGTCACTTCCTGTCAGCTGTTTCCTCACTGCAGACACAATGTGACCAGCAACTTCATGCTCCTGCAGCTGAGCCTTTGCCACCATGGTGAGTCTAAGTAAACCCGTGGCCCCACCTTTAAGGAATCCTAGAGTCAGAATGCATCTGGATACAAGCAGTCGAGCCCCCACCAAGCTGAGTGACAGTAAATTGTACCTGCAAATGGTCACGGTGATGTGAGCTGTTCTGCGTTTATTTTATTACAATGAAAAATAAAAACCACTGATCTCAACAAATTACATCTATGAAATAGTGTGAACTAAAGAAAAAGAAGCTTTCCTGAGTCATGTCAGACTCATTTATATTCTACACGGCCCCGCCACCTCACCATGCACTTTCTTAGAGTCTCACAAGCTGGTCTGGAACACACTATGTTGGCCCAGAACTCATGTCAACTCTCTATCTCAGCCTCATACATGATAGTACATACATATGAGCCACCATGACTGGCTTCCAAAGAAGCCATCTACACTGCTATCCAGGTTACATGAAGACCTTTACATTGAGAATGAAAAAGTAGCAGCCAGGAAAGAAGATGTCTTCATAGTTTATCAAGGTCATTGAGGAAATAAAAATAGACTATAAGCACTCCCCACCAACCGGCCAGCAGGTGACACCTGCCTGCAGGATGGACCACCACTGCCGCCACCCACTAGATTCTGTTCCCCCAAGACCCACTCTGCTAGCCACCCCCACCCACCTCATCATCCTCCCCTTGGCCAACCCTTCCTCACAATTCCAGCAGACTCCATAGGCATAGGTACAGGCCACACCAGTTAGAAGAACAAGATAGTGATTGGCCTCCCAGCTAAGCTGCCCCAATCTACAGGGCACATACCATGCCTCTCCCGTTCCCTTCTCAGCACCAGCAAGGCAGCTGGGTCCTGCTCCCAACTCTGGTGGAATTCCACTGCTCTGGTGAGTCCTCTCCAGCAGGCCAGAAGCTGAGAGACCTACGTGCAGGCTGCACCATCACTACCTCCACCACCGGATTTTGTTCCCCCCAGACCCATTCCACTGCCCAATGCCACTCACCTCATCATCCTCCCCATGGCCAGCCCTTCCCCACAACTTCAGTAGATTCCATAGGGACAGGTACAGCCCACATCCTTAGCCATCAGGGAAATGCAAATCAAAACAGCTCTGAAACACTATCTTACACCTGTCAGAATGACAAAGATCAAAACCACAAATGACAGCTTATGTTGGAGAGGCTATGAATTAAGGAGAACACTCCTCCTCTGGTAGTGGGAATGCAAACTTGTACAGCCACTTTGGAAATCAATATGGCAGTTTCTCAGAAAATTGGAAATCAATCCACCTCAACACCCAGCTATACCAATCTTGGGCGCATACCCATAGGATGTTCGATCATACCACAAGGATACTTGCTCAGCCATGTTCATAGCAGCATTATTTATAATAACCAGAACCTGGAAAAAACCTATAGGCCCCTCAACCAAAGAATGAATAAGAAAAATGTGGTACGTTTACACAATGGAGTTTTACTCAGCTGTAAAAAAAAAAAAAAATAACATCATGAAATTTGCAGGCAAATGGATGGAACTAGAAAAAAAAATCATGATGAGTGAGATAACCCAGTCTTCAAAAGACAAACATGGTATGCACTCACTTATGAGTGGATATTAGCTGTAAAGAAAAGGACAACCATGCTGCAACCCATAGCCCCAGAGAGGCTAGGTGACAATTAGGGCCCAAAGAGGAACACATGGATTTCCCTGGGAAGGGGAAATAGAAGAGACTTACTGGGTAAATTGGGAACGGGGGTAGGAGGACATGAGGGATCAGGTTTGTTTGGTTCGGGGTGGAGCGGAGGGGGAGAGGAATGAAAGAGATGTCTTGATATGGAGGGAATGTCTTCATATCAAGATGTCTTCAGTGTCAGGGAAAAATCTGGTGCCAGGGAAACTCCCAGGTATCCACAAGAATGACTCACCTAAGACTTCTAACAATTGTGGAGAGGGTGCCTGAACTGGCCTTCTCCTATAATCAGATTGGTGACTACCATAATTGTCATCAAAGAGCCTTCATCTACTGGGGAAAAAAATGCAGAGATCCACAGCCAAGCACTGGGTCCAGCTCCAGGAACCTTGTTGAAGAGAAGGAGAAAGAATTGTATGAGCAGAAGGTTGGAGGGAAACCTTCACAAGGAAAACCAAAGCAACAATTTACCAGGGTTCATAGGAACTCACAGACTCTGAACCAACAGCTAGGAATGCATGGGACGGTTGTGTAGCTTGGTCTATTTGTGGGACTCTTAGCAGTGGGATCAGAGCCTGTCCCTAATATTTGAGCTGGCTTTTGGAAACCTATTCCTCATACTGGGTTGCCTTGCCCAGCCTTGATACAAAGGAGGAGCTTAGTCCTATCTCAAACTGATATGTCATGCTTTCTTAATACCCATGGGAGGCTTGTCCATTTCTGAACAAAAACAGAGGAGGAGTGGATGCGGGGACAGAGAGGAGGCTGGGGGAGGGAACAGGAAAAGAAGAATGGAGAAACTGAAGTTGGGATGTAAAATAAATAATAATAATAATAATAATAACTATGAAAGATTAGTCATTTTGCCCAGTGACAACTCTTTATTGTACCCCATGTTTGAGACTGAAGCTACTGGCCTGTGGAAGATTTTCAAGGCTGTTTTATTGTCATTATTTTTGAAATAACATTGTGTGTTTGGTATATATAAAGCAATATTTGTTGCTATTATTTTTTAAATGCCACTGATCTTTCACAGGGAGACCAGTTTTGTCAGGACCAGTGAGCCCTATGGGACTTCTAAGGTGTCTTTTGCACCCCTCCTTCTGTTACTGGCACACCTGGGACATAATCCCTGAACAGTACCAGCTGTGCACTCTAACAACAGCACGATCCGGAGCAGTTCTAAAAGGTGCAGCCAACAGGCCTAGCACTCAAGGTGATTTTCCTAATTGCACTTCTTGATAGAGACATGAATCTACCACATAGTAGAGTCCTCTGTTCCTCTGTACATAAGTGTTTATACCCTGAGGTCCCGGACATTTAACAAGAACAAACATCTGACTTCATTTATTATCTAACCAAGTTCAAGCATACATTGACTAGAAATTGCAAAAACCAATCTGTGTCCTTGTTTCCTGTTACAAAAGCAAAATATACTAAGAGCCCTGTACCGGGAACTTCCTGGAGCTTAAGACACCAGTGTCTTCTTCCCAAACTAATGTAAGCCTGTGTTTTCCAATAGCTTTGCCATCAGTTAGGTGTGACCTGTTGAAGATGAAGGGACTCTGAGCATCGTCCTTTAGGCCCACAAGACTCCCTCACCTCACCGCTATTCCTTTTTGCTCTGTTTTTCCCCAATGTTGGTTGGATGAAGACTTCAAGACCCTCTAGGACTATGGAACTATAATATGGGGAAATATGTTCATTATAAATCTATCCTTTACTTAAAGATACAAGGAGCTTCTAGTAGGCTGAAAATAAACAAATGATTTTAAAGATAACCCAATTCTATAATGTAAAACTAGTTTTGTGTTTCAATTTGACACAGCCTAGAATCATCTGGGAAGAGGACCTGGATGGGGAGTTGTCTAGATGAGGCTGACCTATCTGTGGGACACTATCCTGACTGTAAACTGATGCAGGAAGACGTAGCCCAGTGTGGCAGCACCACTCCCCAGACATGGAGTTCTGAACTATAGAACAGAACAAAGCTGGATGAGTACAAGCAGGCAGCAAGGGTGCATCCATCTGTCTCTGATCTTAACAGTGAATGTGGCACGCACAGTTGTCTGAATCCTTCTTTTGACTTTGCCTCAGTGATGTTCTGTGACCTGAAACTGTAAACCAAGTAAGCCCTTTCTCCTGTAAGTTGCTTTTTGGTCAGGTTGTTTTACCACAACATCATAAATTAAACAAGAAGATAACATATCTTCGTAAGTCAACTTTATTATTTATTCATCTATTTTGACAAGGTCTCGCCAGGCAGTGGTGACACACACCTTTACTCCCAGCACTCATGAGGTAGAGGCAGGTGGATCTCTGTGAGTTCGAGGCCAGCCTGATCTACAAGAGCTAGTTGCAGGATAGGCTCCAGCACTACAGAGAAACCCTGTCTAGACAAAACAACAACAACAAAAATGTTGACCAGGTCTCATGTATCTTAAACTGAACTTAAACTCACTGTGTAGCCAAGGGTGACCTTAAACCTCTGATCCTCCTGTTTCTACCTCCTAAGTGCTAGGATTACAGATGTATACCACCATTTTTAGTTAATGAAACGCTGGAGATGGAACCCAGGGCTTCTTATATTGTAGGCAAGCACTCTTCTACAGGAACCACATCCTCAGTCCATGAATCAAATTCATTAAGCAAAAGTGAATAACTTCTCACAATGCTAAACTGCCATAAGCCATATAGAAACTATCAGAATCATGATACCTCATTCCAGATAGCCTGAGAAGTAACTGAGCTATGTCAGTCAGTAAACATGAGTCAGCTGCCAAAACATCACAGGAAATACATCTTCAGGTCAGGGAGATTCTGCTGTCTTGCCTAATGGTGGTTTTGGGGAAGATCAAGGGGTCACTTGATAGGAGACTTTGATGGCTTGTCTCCTGGGGGAACATGGGAGGAGGACTTTTGAGACCTGAAAGCTGGTGTTCTAAGAAGCTGTGATTTTGCACCTTCTCCAAATTTATTAAAATCTTACCAGAACCATTTGTAAGGTTTATGGAGTAATGTCATGAATCTGGTGAAAATTCCCAACTCTAAATTTTACATAAAGAAGGAAAAGAAGGAAAGGATTATATTCACATTTGATGGGTCTTTGCGGTTTTCTTAATGCTCTTTTAGCAAATATTGTTCTACTGACTGTTCAGTACCTGAGTTCTGAGAAAGTCAGGGATGAAGGGCTTAAGAGAGAATGCAGATTCTTTCATGCTCAAGAGCAATCAGCATTTCAAACATAGGAAGGTCATCCTCCAACTTCCCTGTGTATCTGGGAGAGAAAGCGAATTAAAAATAAAGCAAACAGATAAGAACCAGTGGTAATTGAAGATCAATCAGAAGTTAACCTACATTGCATCTGAAATTATAGTGCTAATTGACAGAAGGCCAGGATGAAATTTAAAAGCAGATGGCTCACCGCAGATTTTCACAACTCAAGTGATGTATGAGTCAATATCCTGCCATACTTGTTTACCCCTTCAATAGCAGCAAGGACTGCATTCAAAGACACATGTGTGCAGAAGGAAGCTCCTTCTCTAGATTTACTGCTTGATTTCAGTGGGGGCTGCTGCTTGGGCAGGGGAGGAATTGAGCAGTGGTGGGTACGTGCCTGTGACCAAATATAAATTGCCAGGAAGCCTTGTGTTTAACTGCTTTTGCACAGGAAATCTCTGTTCCCAGCAAGGAGAAATTTGCAGGCTGGTTACATTCATCACTAGAAAAGGCCCTGGATTTTCTGCTGCTATTGTGTGTGGTGGTTTGTTTTAATTAGGATCTGGGAAATTTATCAGGTTTAGCCTACGAAGCACGGATTCAGGATTAGGGTCTTACCCCTTTCACTGCCACTTAAAAAATTAATTTCTACAATTGTTCAGCTGCATCAGCACTTTGAGTTCAGTGAATCCAAGACAGTGGGTTGAGCTGGTCAGTGCAAACAGAGACACCCAGAAAACAAAATCAAGACACGGTGTCCGTCCAAAAGTTGACTGCATGAAATAAGAGCCTGAAGTCCATCTCTATAACCAGGGACAAAGAAGTGTGGAGAGTTCTAAAGGCTTTTATCTAAGCAAAAATGTAAGATAAGACTAATGCTTTGAAAGAGTCACTGTCTTAACAATCTAAAGAGCCTATGGCACAATTTCTATGTGTGTCTTAACAGTGAATGAATTTAGCATCCTGCAGTTGCTCACCCGAGTTTCTTTTCTCTACCCCAAGACACCAACCAAACAAAACCAGGCTGGTTGGATCCACTGCAGAGATTGGCCTCTTTTCTTGCTTAATGGAACCTATTATTTTGGAAGGAAATCCTCCAGTTCTTCAGAGGGCATCAAGTGGAACACTGACCCACATTCAGAACACATGTGTGACTAGAATCAAAAACAGAAGAGTGGCAATACCAGGAACAAAGATTTTTAAAGCAAAGGCTCTTACAGGATATTGTGGTTTGAATGTGGAGCATCTTCACAGGCTCAGGCAGTGGAACACTTTGTCTCCAGTTGGCCCGCTATTTTTGGAACATTGTAGAACCTTTACAAGGAGGAACCTTGCTGAAGGAAGTAGAATGTGAGCCACAGATCTTGAGGTTTTATAGCCAGGTCCTGCTTACTGTTCCTTCTCTGATTCCTGACTGACAACGTAGTGTGACAAGCTAGCCTCCTGCTCTTGCCTAAATCTTACCCCCAAAGCCATATCTTCTCCACCATGATGAAACTATAAGCCAGAATACATCCTTTCTCTCTTAAGTTGATCTGTCAGGGTTATTTCATCACAGAAAATGAAAAAGAAACTAAGACACCCAATGATAAAAGAATGTTCTTCAATTATTGGACCATAAGCAACAAAACATGGACCACCCAAGCAGAGCTGAACTTTACTAGGTTCCCTCTGACAACTGATATGTGTGATTAACTGTGGGGCAAATTATCAATGCCTTGGTTACTTCTAGCATATACGGGACCACAGTGGAGGAGTTTAAGGGGCATAAAAGCTGATCTTGGCACCCACCAGCAGCCTAAGTGACAAAGACCATGGCCTTCCCCATTTTCTCTGGATGATAGCTCACACATTTATATGACTTTGATTTCATGGAAATGAGAGATAAAGTCTTTTCTGGAACCAAACAGTACTGGTTCTGGCCCAAGAATGTGGATTCAGGTTACCCCAAATACCTTGTTCCAACAAGAAAAGTTTCACAAGATTTTATAGGAACAGAACGAGGCCATTAATCAAAGTGTTTTTCAGATATATTGATGGGATCATTGTGAGGTCAGACTACATCAAAGTAGAGATCTCTGTTACAGACAACAGTTATTTATTTGTTTATTTTTTTCTAAGATTTATTTATTTATTATGTATACAGTGCAGGCCAGAAGAAGGCACCAGATCTCATTGCAGATGACTGCGAGCCACCATGTGGTTGCTGGGAATTGAACTCAGGACCCTTGGAAGAGCAGACAAAGCTCTTAAACACTGAACCATCTCTCCAGCCCTTATTCGTTTATTTTATGACATTTCCAGCCTTTGGATTGGTGAATGGTAGGAGTTTGTTGCATGTTCCAAAGGAATCATCTGGTCACAAGGATACTAAGTTGTATACAGAGATGGACAATGAACCTGCTTTAAGGAGGGCGAAAGATAGCCCAAAGCGGTAACATTCCAACTCTCCAGTCACAGCCAACCAGGCTTGTTGAATCATGAATACAAGCTCAGCTTTTCTTTCTGGAACTGCAGTTCACAAATGGAACTCACTGAGAGGATGCTTTGACTGTAAAATCCTGAATTCTCACTCAGCCACAAGGCAACTCCATGCAGGATGAAAGCCCAGCCCCCCTCGCTTCTTCACAGTGTCTGTCTGTGTGTCTCTCTTACTTTAGTTGAAGGCACAAAGATAAACCACTTCCTTAGTTTTTACTCTCAAGTCATCTTGGGTTCCTGGAACAGCAGAATGTCACACACATGTGCTGTGGGACAATGGTCTGTATCCTGTCACTTGTATTTTAAATAAACACTGATTAGGAAAGAGTCAGTCTGCAGCTGTCACCCAGACACAGAGCAAGCAAGATGTGACTGCCTTGCTGAAAAAGGTACCGAGCCACGTGCCTAACACAGACAAAAATTATGGGCTGATATAAGTTGTAAAAATTAATTAATAAGAAGCCTGAGCTACTAGGCCAATCAGTTTATAATTAATGTAGGCCTCTGTGTGTTTATTTGGGACTAAACGGATGTGGAACTTGGTGGGACAGAAAACTCAGTTAACACATATGGCCATTCCATATAAGGAAAGTTATCCATGAGGAGGAGGCTACACCCCAGGATAGAAGAATCATTTCTGGAGAACTACCTTAGCCCTTCAAACAGTAAAGGCTTCTTGAGATCACTCTGTAGAACTTTGACTGATGGGAAGACCACATTACTAGGTCTACTTAACTCTATAGATCGCTAGGCCCCTATTTTGTTTTCTTCTAGTTAAGCCTAAACTCATGACACACTCAAAGGATAAACCCCCTATCTGTTCCTCTTCCCAATGTGCCATGTAGACTTGATCTCTCATCTCTTCAATTAGTATATTGGGACCAATGACTGAACCTAGTTTGTTAAGTCTGCCAGAGCCTACACTTTTACCCTTAAAACTCTGTTCATGTAAGGAATCCATTCAGTTCTGTTCCCACAGTGGGTATCTTGGGCTTTAGCCTGCAGGATGGCAGCTATGCAATGGAAAATGTTGGATTGAATTTATAGATTCCACAGTCAAATAGCTCAAGAAAATACATACAAGCATCTTCACTGTAGAAATTCTCTGGCATTCTGCCAAACCACACTGGTGTTTTCTGCCTGTCACACATTGACAGCCCATTTATTTGTGTGCTACCCACCACCTTCTCTAGCTGGGAATCAAATCCATGGGAGCTGGAGCTTGTTTACTACAAAAGGACATGGACACCAAATGTGTCTCTTGTCTCCATGGGAATAAGAAGTAATATAGTCTAATGAAAACATGTGACCTTGAACTGAGAACATGGATTTGGGTTCTCATTTGCCCAAATGACATGTTCTAGTATATAAGAGGTTATGTGAACTTTTCATAGCCACAGAACAAATGAAACCATAAATCAAGGCATTTACAAGCACATTGGTGGGAATATCAAAGTAGGCAGGTTATAATCAAAGGGTATCTATCTGATGACATCCTTAACATCTGCATTGGCAGAAGAAAGTACTTTGCTAAGTTAATATGTTCCAAAGACTTTACCTGATAACCCCAAGTTATCATGTAAAGATATCATGTCAGACACAGACATGGGAATGGATGGCTAACGAAAGAAGTAAAGACAGTCCAAGATCTACAACCCCCCAGTTTTCCACAGTCATGAAGTTCTAACAGGCCAATGGACCTTGGAGAACCCTTAAACACAAGTATGAGATCCCCTCAACCCTGTAGGAACTTCGGTTCTCAGGGACAGGGAAAAAGGAGGTAAACATCATAGTTGACAGAGGCTGGTGAACTCCAGAGCCATACCCCTGCAGGACATCAAGTAAGTCACTCACCCAGGAAAGAAACTTCACACCTGAACCTAGCTAGGACCAACATGTCAAACAGCAATGACCACTAATCGTCTTTGCCTCACTATAATAGTGTCTCCCTAACATTAATTTAGTCATTTGACTCCAGAAACCTTGACTTTTAAAGTTGAAAAGTATATGTACGGCTGATGAGAACAGGTGACTGTAGGCCAATTTTTTCGTTGTTCCACCAGCTCTGTTCCACCAGTCACTCCCAAAGGCCACCCAGAGACTTATTATTAATTATAAATGTTTAGCTCAGGCTTGTCTGTAGCCGGCTCTTACAACTTAAATTAACCCATATTTCTTATCTAAGTTCTACCACATGGCTCATGGCTTGTTGCCTCGTTTTTTACACATCCTGCTTCCCCTGTGTCTGTCTCTTGGTTCCTCTGACCCCACCTCTCTTCTTCCCAATATTCTCTTAGTCTGTTCTCCCACCTAACCCTATGCTGCCTAGCTATAAGTCAGTCATTTTCTTTATCAAACCAATCACAGTCACATATATTCGCATAGAATAAAGGAATACTCTGCAGGTGACAGAAACTGGCCAGGGAGGGCAGGGATCCCAAAGTAGGAGTTCTGAGAAAGTACTCACTGGAGGTAGGAATGCAAAAGAGAGTTTTGGTTTCCTTTCTTTGTTACCTCTTAAAAGAGCACCTCTGACTAAAGGCCACATGAATATGTAAGTGAGACTGAGAAGCAGCTCCTGGACACCTGAAATGGACTAGCTCACCCTTCTGCAAACACCTCACTTCTCACCCAGTGTCTGCTTTAAGTCCTTTAAAAAACCCAGATAGTATCTTATTTCCTGGAAATACACTCCTTCCCCATCTTGTCTGTCTGTCTGTCTATCTATCTGTCTGTCTCTCTTTCATTTTTCCTTCCCTTCCTCCCTTTTCCTTTTGAGCATCTACCTATGAATCTACAATAAAACTTCTCCCTTAAATTCAAACTAACCCTCTGTGACCATTGTGTGGGAAGTCCTTCTGTATATGTGTTGCTTTTATTGGTTAATAAAGAAACTGCTTTCGGCCAATGTCTTAAAAGTATATAAAAAGTATATAGTCAGGCTGTAAGAGATATATATAGAAAGAAAGTAGGCAGAGTCAGGGAGATGCCATGTAGCCGCCTGCAGGAGACAGACACACTGGAAACTTGCCAGTAACCCACAGCCACGTGCTAATACACAAATTAATAGAAATGGGTTAAGACATAAGAGCTAGCTAGAAATATGCTTAAGATATTGACCAAACAGTATTGCAATTAATACAGATTTCTGTGTGATTCTTTCGGGAGTCTGGGCAGACAGGAAACAAACAAGCAGCCCCCTGTTAACATGACCAGACCTTGGCTCTGGCTCTGTACAGCTTTGGTGACCATTGAGTTTCTGGAACCTTAACTCCCCCACTATTAGAGACTACATAAGTATTCCCATAGATCATAGCGAAAGTGTCTTTCCCTACCCTGTCTGCTAACTCACATCTCTCCTTGGAAACAAGCACTTACCAGTTTCTAAGGGACATTTCAGACATTCTATGCAAATGAAAGCAGAAAACTTATGCTCCTGCTTTTACACAAACGCTGACACATATAGCAAAGCATTATACAGTTGCGCAGTAGAATCTGCGGGTGCATGGCTTCCTTGCATAAAATGACCTGGTATTTGCTTAGAGGCCTTGCATATGCCTGTTGTAGGCAGGCCACTTGTTCATTTCCTGGCTACCCATACTCCAAAAATAACCACACAGGAACTGCATTAATTAAATCACTGCTTGGCCAATTACTTAAGCATATTGCTAGCTAGCTCTTGCATCTAGAATTAACCTTTCTCCATTATTTTATATTTTACCATAAGGTTCATGGCCTACCAGGAAGGTTTCAAGGTGTCTGTCTCTGGCGGCGGCTCCATGGCTTCTCCTCTGACTCTGTCTTCCTTCTTCCAGCATTCAGTTTAGTTTTCCCCTCCTAACTCTGTTCTACCCTATCAGGCCAAGCCAGTTTCTTTATTAACCAATGGTATTCACAGCATACAGAGGGGAATCCCACATCACACGCCATGTAAACTTTACTTCTTCTCAAGATGACACAACACTACATCCAATGGAAACATTTCCGCTCTGTTACCTCATAGAGTCCAGGAATTAAGGACAGGGGAAGGGCCTTGCAAATGCCCAGCACATATATAGCCATTGCAGACCTAGCTATATGGTATGCAAATGAGAGGTGAGGCCCACAGCACCCCGATGATGAGCTATGGAAGGGACCATGAGCTCCTGCCAACTGCAGCAGGGTAGACCTTATCTCACTTCATTCCCATGGATTCAGAATTGTGCTCAGTAGGTGGCAAATTCACAGGCATGCGAGCTCTAGAGAAGGGACTAACGGGACACGGGTGCCAGGGAGGGAGAATGGTAGAAATGAGGTGAGAGGTTTACTGGGAAAGAAGAGAAGGCAATACCAGGGAAGCAAGAAAGAGAAGGGATAAATAATATTAAGATTATTTGAAAAAGCCATAGGAAATAATATCATTTTGTTGACTTAAATTACATATAATACATAAAGTATATTTGCATACATATGTATATAGTTTAAATGAAAATATGCTAATTAGGGTGATAGCATTCTCTTTAAGATTCATAGACATCTAATGAAGACGAATCCAAAAGATTTCCAAAATAATGAAAGGTATTGCTACTCCCCTTGGTTATCTCCTGGAAGTTAAAGTCCCTGTAGCTGAATATGTCATGCACTTAGGACATAGGACTTGACCCGGAGCCCTGTACCCTGCAGTGCTGTGCAAGCAGCTGAAGGAGAAAAGCAATCAATCCCCCTACCCAACTGTGTTGCTGAGAACCATGGCAACTTTTGAGTTTTCGAAACTTTGTAGAATTTTTGTCTGAACATTTTCAATCCATGGTGGGTTGAACGGCAGATGTGAAACCTGTGGAAACTGTGTGTGCTATATACAGGTACACTTAGTGTGTACCTGTAGGCAGAAGCGCACATATAACCCATGATGCTTTGACTTAACATGCCATATTGAGAGTTCCGAGATCCTTGGTGACCTGGGTTCAGAGACCCCATCTCAACCACTTTACTTACACAGCCACTGCTCAAGAGAACCCAGGTGATCCCCATTCTCCTGTGGACAGAGCTGCAGCTTAAATCTACCTTTCGTGTAGATAGGACTGTAGAGTAAGTCTTTATCACTGCAGACTCGGGTCCACCACCTACATCTGTGACTTTTCTATCCTTCTGCCAAGTTGCTTAGCAACACTGTAAAATATTCCCAACACCCTACCAGCCCAGTGGACCCCCAAATGATATTTGAAACAAATGCCTCTTTAGTGTTAACTTGGGTTTATCTCGTCGTTGGATATTGTTTCCAACATGCAAGGGAGCCATTTGCATTTCTTTCTCTTTGTATGTGAACTCCATATTCATATCCTTGGCACAGTTTATATGAGCTACTTAGATAAATTATGACTCTATTATTAAATGGTAGAGATTCATTAGCCATGTGCAGAACAAGGAATTTCTTGTTGGTTTATGATATTCCTCGAAGCATCCACACGCATAACCTTTTAGCTGCTTTGGGCTTGTCACTGGTTAGTCTAGAGAGCTCCTACAACTTTACCTTTCTTTCTTGAAGAACAAGGGTATATCCTACCCCAGTTCTCAAAAACAAAAGCTGGGGCGCAGAATGTAGAGGTTACTTCAACAATTGCGGGGGTGGGGTGGGGTGGGGTGGGGTGGGGGTGGGAGGCAGTGCCAACACTGGAGCCACATTCTTTGATCACTATCCAAGCTTTAAGCATCTTTGCTGTGTTCCGTCCTGAAACACCAGCAAGTACCACAAGGGATGGATAACCTTTATTTTCCTGCATTGCTGCAACACCTAACACGTGGCTGGGCACACAGATGTTCACTGACGAATGGGAGGCTTTTCCTTTCCCTCTCCCCCCTCTCCGTTTTCAATGTAGCTTTTATGGGTGACTCTTGCTAACTTCCTTTTAGCCTCTTATATTGATTTTTTAGAAAATCCACAAAGTCCCCAGATAAGAGAGAATACACAGGAAGACAAACATCAGACAAGAATAGCTAAAGGACATTTGCTTTTTGAATAGTATAGAGTGGCTTCATCTGGCCAGATAAATGTTTTCACTCTAATGGAAAGCAAAAATGCACCCACAGGCACTCAACCCAGTCTGCCAGCACCACAAGTTCCACTCCTGAAGGGCAGAAGCCCAGCAGAGAGACAGTGTTCCTTCCAGCCATGGGGAGGTGTGCTGGGATGTTGCTCTGTGTGTGGTATGACCTCAGCTCTGAGGCACCTATCCCTGCTGGAGAGAACAAACGTTTGAGCTCTGCCTCCCAGCCACCCCGAGAAAGCCGCTCACACAGGAGCATTCCCACAGCCACAGACATTTCTTAAATATTCCATCCAGGTTTCCAGAAGCAGCTGCAGCCCCAGGCCTGTGAGATTAGCAAGTACTGGACTGCACAGACTTCTGTGGTCACAGCCTGCCTCCCTCTCATCCTGCCCATCATCAATTAAAAATGGAAGCTTAAAAATCGTTGGGATTTTGCTGAGTTTTGGCCTAACTAATAAGCTGATTTGCTTAGACCACATGCAAGGGATAAACATGGCCTGCCCAGGAGCATCTTGGCTTGATGTTCCACAAAACATAGATGTCTGTGTTCTGTACTCCCTCAGAAGATAGGCTGATAGTTTATGAACAGCGCTATGGAGCATAGCCCTGTGCTGGCTTCCCTTCCTCCTCCAGACCCTCAGGCAATGCCAGCCAAGCTCCCTTGTCTCTCTGCTCCATGTCCTTGATTACCCTTCCCTCCTCCTGGTCACCACTGAGAGCCTAGGCATCATGGACAGTCCAGTCTGTGGACCTCAGAGAAAGCTTTTCAACATAAATGTTGACCTCACACCAGAAGCAGAAACAGAAGCAGAGTGTTCCATACCACCCCTACCCCTTGTGTGTGTGCGCGCGCACGTGTGCGTGCATGTGTGCAAGAAAGAGAGAGAGAGAGAGAGAGAGAGAGAGAGAGAGAGAGAGAGAGAGAGACTTGTTTTGGTTTCAGTTTTGATTTTTTTCTTTTAATCGTTTTAAAACAACCAATGAAGAGTGGCCAGCAATTAAGGGAAGTGGTACTAAAGTGCTGATCTTCAGTGATTGGTGAGAGAGACAAAGTGAAGTAAGACAACTAGGATGGGGTTGGGAACACAGAGATAAAATGGGCCAGGTAGGTCAGAAGGAGGAGGACAGAGGGGAGAGGAAAAAGTGGGAAGACAGAGTAGGGGAGCACAGGGAAAGGACAGAGGGAGAAGACAGAGGAGGAAAGGAGGACAGACGAGGGGGCAGAGAAAGGGGGAGCAGAGAGGGGGCTATATTTTGTTTACATCACTACCTTCTCAGCCCCACGCCCAGATCCTTAGTTCCCCAAGGGTAAAATGGTTACAACAATCACTGTGATCCTCCTGCTCCACCCCTTTCAGCAAATCCTTTGAGTTGGGAGAGAGCAGGTAGGAGTGTTGGGAGGAACAAAGGGAGGGGAAGCTGCGATCCAGATGTATTGTATGAGAGAAGAATAAATAAATGCTTAATTCATTGATTGAGTTTTTTTTAAACAATTTTCTCATTTTACATACCAATCCCAGTTCCTGCTCCCTCCCCTCCTTCTGCTCCCCTCACCCTTCCTCCTACCCCACTCCCTATCTACTCTTCAGAGAGGGCAAGGCTTCCCCTGGGGAGTCAACAAAGTCTGTCACATCACTTTGAGGCAGGACCTGGTGTATCTAGGCTGAGCAAGGCATCCCTCCAAAGTCAGTTCAAGGGCCAGGGATAAATCCTGTCCCACTGCCAGTGGCCCCACAAACAACCCCGGCCACGCAACTGTCACCCACATTCAGAGGGCCTAGTTCGATCCTATGCAGGTTCCCCCACTGTCAGTCCAGAGTCAGTGAGATCCCACTAGCTCAGGTCAGCTGTTTCTGTGGGTGTCCCCATCATGGTCTTAATCCCTTTGCTCATATTCTCACTCCTCCCTCTCTTCGCTGGACTCTGAGAGCTCAGCCCAGTGCTTAGCTGTGAATCTCTGCACCTGCTTCCATCAGGTGCTGGATGAAGGTTCTATGATGATAATTAAGTTTGTTATCAATCTGATTATAGGGGAAGACCAGTACAGGCACCTTCTCCACTACTGCTTAGGGTCTTAGCTGGGGTCATCCTTGTGGGTTCCTGGGAATTTCCCTGGTTCCAGGTTTCATGCTAGCCCCATAATGGCTCCCGCGATCAAAATTTCTTGTTCCTCACTCTCCCGCTCTGTCCTTCCCCATCTCGACCAGACCCAGACAGACAAACATGGTGTGTACTGACTCATAAGTGGATATTAGACGTGAAGCAAAGGACAACCAGCCTACAGTCCATGACCCCAGAGAAGCCAGGTAACATGGAGAACCCTAAGGGAGACATACATGGATCCCCCTGGGAAGAGGAAACAGACAAGATCTCCTGAGACAATTGGGAATGTGGGGTGGAATGGGGGGAGGGGAAAAGAGGAGGAAGGAGAAAAAAATAAAAAAATTTTAAAACTCACTGTGACCTGGACGGGGTGGAATGAGGTTCTTTGGATTCCTGGAGGTAGTGACTGCTAGTTCTTAGACTTCATTTCCTAAACGCACAGCTGGAATCGCTGAATTTGTGAGCTAAAGTTCTTCAAAGCCACATCTGGACATGTCCTGTCTATTGTCGGAACTCTGTGACCCTGGAGAGACAGAGTCACCGTAGACTGTCCTCAGACTCCTTCACAGCCATTATCAGCCTCCATTTCTGGATGACCAGGTAGACATTGGGAATGCGTAACTTAGCAAGCCCGTAGCTTCCACCAGCCCTGAAGGCAAGAGCATTAGAGACAGCAAGGAGCCTAGAGAAGAGACATGGGTCTGCTTTCACCAGCCTGCCTGGCGCCCTCACCAGAGAGCTTGTAAATACACTGACTTCTGGCTTCTTCTGGTTCTCTGCCTAAAAACAATTCATGCAAGCTCTTCCACTGTGGAGGAAGCCATTTAGAACATCAGAAACCCGTGTTCCTGGGCCATGGTCACAATCAATATATTTTGTTCAGAATATACTATCTCTTACTCCCCCTGGAGCAAGAGCTATGCTCTGTCTAGATAGTTTAAGGGAATTTTTAAAATATTTAAACAAATCTGTGTCTACCTTAAGTTGTTTTTGTTGCTTTCCTCTTCCAATGGTGAGCTCCCTTTACTCACAGCATGTTTGATATAAACCAACAGGGCTTTTTTTCTCAAGACAATCAGTTCTCTCTAAATCTCTGGACACCAGCTAGGTGTCATTCAACTCTGTGCAGCCTGGAGACCAATTCCCAAGTTAGTGTCAATGCCGCTGGTTAGGGACTGAGCCCCACTTCAGATCTGCCCTGTGGTTTCATCTCCCTTCCCCCGAGATGCCACCAGCAGCTTCACGGGGACCTGTCCTTTTGGCTAATCAGATACGGAAGCAAAAGGTGCCTACATACACTCTGAAATGTCACCAGTTTGGTAGAGTGGCTCACTGAGCTCAGCAAAATTTGTACTTAGAAAATAGTCTCTGTAACAAAGGACAGCATAAATGATACAATGAAGAGGAACCTGCGGTGAATCCCAGATGGGCCAAGAGCTCCTGCCCCACACAACCCAACTGCGACACCCACCCACCAAGTGGACAGTTCAACAGCCTGGACACGCTGACCCATGTCTGAGGTTTCCAGGGAGATGTGGTTAGGTAAACTCAGCCCATTGAATCATGGGCCACTGTGACTGAACCAATTTCCTGACTTTTCCCCTCCATGGAGGTTGGAGGATTAGGCTGAAGGTTCCAGGCTTACCCCATCATGAACTACCCAGGTAGTGCCCAGTAGGCACCTCATTACAAAGCCACGCAGTCGAAAGGAAGTCATTACAACTAACAAAGGACACATTTTATCCCTGAAAAATTAGAAGGTTGTTAGGAGGTTCCCCTGTGCTGGGACCCTGTACAAGCACCAAATAATTCTTCCTTGGCCACAAGCAATCATTCAGACATTTCTCAGAAGCTAACATTGGGTACCAGGCAGAGGGGAAATGGAGAACCTGACATCAGCCGGCATAGGATAACCCGAAGCCAACCTGGGTCCTGGGAGAAACCACCAGGGCGGCCATCTCCAGGGAGCTGCAGTCTGGGAACGGACAGTAGCGAAGAGTCAGGCTGCTTGCAGCCCAGGCATCGTCCTCTCTCCTCCACCCTCTGGAGCGTACTAATCAGAACCAGAAAGGAAGCAAGGGGAAGACTCTAGCATTCTGATTACAACTGTCAAATCACCACCCAGGTCACCTCTGTCATTCTTAATGTCAGTGTGGCCCACTGGGTCCAGGATTTTCACAAGAGCATGCCACTTGAGGCTGAGGTAGGCACTGGAGTCAGTCAAGGCCCTGGGCTGGCAAGGTTGCACCCTAGGACTCAAGGATCGATCCCCTTGCCCCTGACAGCCACCTCAATCTCCAGTCATTTAAGACTTAAGGGTCCTGTACATTCTCTCTCTTCCCACTAGATGGCGAGCATTGAAACTAGGATGTCAAAATAAGATACTAACAGTGGTAGGTCCCCTCTGCCTCTGAGCATTCATTACGATAATAAAATCCGTAAATCTCCAGCTCGTTCCTGATTTCAAGCACAGCTAGCTCCGTCTGCTAGCACACGGGTGTACCTGCTCAAATGCCTGCCCTTCCAGGGATTCATAATGACTTTGGTGATCGCGCAAGCCTGGTGTCTGCAGCATGTTAGGAGCCAGGCTCTCTTGCATGCATGATCTCACTTGCACATACCGAGCCATACATGCCGAGTCTTGTCCTAACGACCTCCTTGCATCTACTGTATATAAAGCCAGTGTCCATGAGCCTCTGAGCCAGGGCAGTATGTTAAGATGTTCAACAAGGGACAGGCATAGCACCTGCTCAGGTTCCTTGGGACCTGATGCTGCTGCAGCTGAAGGCCAAGGCTATGGGGTTCACACCGGGGCACAACTTTGCTGTGAGTGACACACACTGCTGTTCTTGAAAAACATAAACAAGAAAAAAAAATACTACCTGGTCATTTGTGCACAACCAGCATACCCCACGTTACTCTCAAGGAAGAGAAGGGTATGTGAGGATACGTACGATGACTTGGGTGGGTTGAAGCTGGCAAGATGAGCTGAAAACCCACTTGCTGAGATTATTTTCATTTGCCGCCTGGTGTTAGAACTCAGTCTGAAAAGAGCTGGTTTCTTTTAATAGCAAAGGCTTTTCATCCAGCCTGGATGTAGTTCCGCGCCTTCCTCTCATAGGCAGGTAATGACATACTGCAGAATTCATTGTTTTCTGATGTGAACTCCAAAATACACACATTTCTATTTCATGAAATCAACATTAAAGCCAGAACTGTATTGGCTCAGGGAATAAGTGTCCGTCGGTGCACTGTTCCTGTTGGCATTGCTCCTCAGCTGTGGGGGAGCCACTGTGCTACAGTAATTAGGCAGATCAGGTGGATGTTATGACTCTTACATTCAAAACCCTGCTATGTGTGTTGCTTTGCACTTTATTGTAGGGCCAGGAAAGAAATGAATTTTATACAATTTTCAAAGTCAATTCTAAGTGCAGGTGATTTACTAAAGCTACAAATGCTTTCCCCAAGTGATCTTTAATCAGGTTCCCTCCCCTCTGTGCAGCCACCAAGGTGAGTCTACCCCTTCACCCTGGACAGTCTGTCCTGGATCTGGCTGTGCCAGCCTCGGGCACTTGTGGTAGCATGACCTACTATCTCAGAATACAAGCTGCATAGTGGGTACAGATTCTGCAAGGAAGCTCACGGAACAGACAGAGCAAAATCTCGGCAGCCTCATTTCATCTGTGCCCCGAGCTGACTTGAGAAAGCAATAAAGACTGAATGTCTAAGGACTTAAGAGAAATAGGCTGTTATCATCATCAAACTCCCACAAGGAAGCAGACACGGTGCAAAACACACAAATTGTACCAGTGGCTAGGAACAAAATGCTGAAACTGGATATTGCTTTTTCTCGCACCTTTTCTCTCCTCTCCCTCTTTAATTTCTTTCCCTTTTTCTCTTTTGTTGGAGTGAAAGGGTTTTTTTTCTGGCCATAAGGGCTGGGAAGAGGGTCTGAGTGCAATAGTTCATGAGAGGCTAAGGTGCCAGAGACTGAGAAATGGCTTGGGCTGCAGGAGTGTGGCAAAGAAAGAGTGGGGATTGGGGTGGGTGTGCACACTCTGGAATAAAGGGCAGAGGTTAAAGGGAATAAGAAAGAGAGGGACATGATACTCTCTAGGTTGTATTCAACCTATGGTTGACACATTCGTTGGCCTATCACCTTGTCACCAACCTGTCCTTTGGGAGCCCTTGGCCACAAGGACTCTCTCAGGATCTACTTCACTGCTCTGGGTATAGCCGAAAACCTCACAGTCTTTGCACAGATCCCTCTTCTGTACTTAAAGTGTGTCAGGAGTCAAACACACAAAAGTGGACGGTGCCTGTTCTCAGAGGACTGAGCACAGGCTGTGGGAGCAAATGTGTCTGCCCTGACCAGAAAGGACAGCTTCACAGGCAGGGACATCTCATTCGAGGCAGGAGAAGGTAAAGCAGCTTTGCAGAACCCAAGGCAAAGAGAGTACACACAAAAGAGGCAAGAGGCAAAGCTGTTGATGGTGCTGACCAGTTCTGCTGCATGCGTAGTGGAAGGAGGCTCTCAGACCTAGGCAGAGGTGCTTGCTGTTAGTTAATTAGCCTGCCTTTCAATCTCATTATTATAACCTGTTGGACCTTGGTTTGAAGGGGGAAGGGTTCCAGGACCCTCATTCTAGAAGCAGGAAAGCACCTCAGAGAACTCAAGGTCAGAGTTCAAGCAAGGGTTAGAACAACCAGAAGCTGGGACTTGTCCAGTGTCAGCAATTTAGGGGCCCTAGAACTGACTTCTCCCGATTTAGATGCAGGTTTGCAGTTCCCCTCCCCTTCTCCCCTCCCCCTCCACCCTCCACCCCCATCCGTGTCTGTGTGTATGTGTGTGTGTATGGTTTAGCGACTTTCTCCTCTGCTTTTCTTGTCTGTAATCTCAGAAACATGGTTGTCAAAACAACCCGACTACCCAGGAACCCAATTTCAGTGACAAATTCCTGGTAGATGAATAGACTTTTCTTGCAGTATCCATTCTGGAACATTCTACTGTGCCCATGGGTCTGTGCATGTGATATCCACTCTGGAACATTCTACTGCAGCCATGGGGCTGTACAGGACTAGGATTAGCTTGGACCAGAAGCTGATTCATCAACCCCTGTGGCAGGCAATGGGGATCATGATGGTTTTAACAGTGGTGTTTTCCTGCAGCCTGCACATAAATGGCCAACACTTGCCAGGCACCAGATAGTGGACAGCAGGCAGTCCCTTGGAGGACCTCTCCACCCTGAGCTCCATTATGGTGTCAGGGAAATATTTCCAGCTCTGAGGAGGCTTGGGCATGGTGTGGTCCCAAGCGCAAGGCAGGAATTCATCACCACATCTAATAACTTCTATGTCAGAAAGTGTCCGACCTGCTACAGTCTAAACTCCCTTTAGAGAACATAAAATATTCTCCTCATGACCAGAGATCCAAAGACAGCTTACTAAGTGTTCCTAAAATGTGTCCCCTTTAATCAAGCTCTGACAAAAAAAAAGACAGGTGTCTAGCAACCACTCCAGTGGTTCTAACGGGAATAAAACCAAGTTTATATAAACAGGAGTTTGACACCTAGAATCCACGAAGATGAGCAAGGAGAAAAACAAACCCCTACTAGCATGAAAGCTCAGGGACGCTGATCTGACTGCTTCTGAGCTTTCAACCCTGGGCACAGCAGCAGCAGATCACACACCCTCCCTGCCCTAGTCCCACTGGGCTAGATAGAGGGCTTGGGCTGGGCTGAGAAGCCCCTCCCGTCAGTTGTATCTTGCCTCCTCCAGCTGCGCATATTTCTCTAGGCTGCAAATAGAACCCACAGTAGCACAGCTACCCATGGACCTGCTGGCCTTCCGTTTGGGGGGTCTGGTAGGAATAGGCCGTCTGTGTGAGGCTACAGGATTAGCAGTCATATTGTAATACCCTGTTCCTCTCACCCAGTTACTTTGTATTTGTTGGTTGATTGGCATCTGACCCAAGTTGCTTCCAGAACAGTAGCTCTGAGAAAAGGAACCCTAGAGATCATGAGTTTCCTGGATGAAACCATCATCAGGGCTGTGTTTGTCCGTGAGGAAACCTGTGCCGGAGGAACACTGCCCTCTGGAAAGGGTGGACTATATGAATACATGGCATCTGCCAGAACGCCATAAGTATTAAATACAGAAAGGGAAAGAAGTAGACAAATACCCCTTCGAATCGGACACCAGGCTGGAACCTGCAGTGGCAGATCAAACAGGGGTGTCAGCCACAAATGTTAAAGACACAGGTGGGAAAGGAAAGGTCCTGTGAGGGTCTGGAAGACACAAGGATAGCACGTGTGGCTACTGCCACCCCACGCAGGTCCAGGAGACAGAAATCTCAGCACCAACACCTCAGTTGCAAACTAAGGCTTATGGCTGTGTTCCCCTATCTTCCCACACCGAACGGGCTGTTTCCAGCCCAGCTGGTGAACTCTGTGTGCCCTCTTGTGGCTGCTCCTGGAAGTGCGGCCCTTGGGAGCAGCTGGCCGCCACATCCTAACGGACTGTGCATAGTTAAGCTGTCAGGTCTAATGTATTTATTTGACTCTCTGCTGTTAAAATGATTTCTCTACAGCACTGCCGTTATTTACGACTATTGTCAGTACAAGGCAATGAGAACGCGGCAGAACAAAACAACAGAAGCGAAGAGAGAAGGTCTGCCTGGGAGGCTGGGGGCCATCCTTCGTCCACTGCCGGGTTTATTCACTCAGGCTGCAGGGAGTAGCTCACGCACCATGCAGAGCCACAGTCTTCAGCCCACGGGAGCGTCATGAGTCCCTGACCTCATTGGCCATTGCCCAGCCCACAGAGAACCCGAGGGGACCTCTAAGTGTCTGTCTCTCCTATTCGGTGCAGGTGAGTTTGAAACGGGGATCAGGGACATACCCAGAGGTGTACCTTTCTAACTTTCTAGGCTCCTGGTTCTCAAAAATGTTGTCCTGGGATGGAAGATCACATCACCTGAAAATGTGTTTAAAATGTAAGTTTCTACAGCCCTGGACCTAACACATGGGAATTTCTAGACAGGGGAACCCTAGAGCTAGTAGTGTAAGCCCCCCAGGAGACTCTGTAACTGCCCCTTAGAAATTCAGGCTCCAGAAGACACCATGAAGAGTAGGCTTCCAGAAGGAAGTCTGCTGGTCCCCACCTCAGCCTCTCGAAGTCTCGAAGAAATGAACTGTGTCCTAACCAACCCTGGAGCCGGCTTGGGAAAATATCCTTTCTAACCTGGATGATCCTGGCCCAGATGTGACCTGAGCATGGCAGAATGGCAGGAAGGGAGGCAGCCCTGCAGTGAGTGCCCACTGAGAAACAACGCAACATCTATCAAGTTAACAATGGTGGAAGAACCAAGGAAGAACCGGACGAATTCACCCAGGGAGGCGCTTAGCAGTGACTGGCGCCAATGGACTCTGTCAGTGTCCCTTGTGACATCTTTTTCACACCCTCCTGCAGTGTCTCAGCATCTCAGCGTCAGAGCTGTGCATAGATAGGATCACCAGCTGTCAGAAGTCTTGTGTTTATATAGAGCTTCTGCTGTTAATAACCTGCGGTACAACAAACCAAGTGGCCTCCCAAGGTCTCAGGTTTCTCATCTGGAAATCAATTGCTACCTCAAGTTTTCATATAAATTGTCATACTCGTGTCTTGGTAAGAACAGATCAGCTGAGATGACCCCTAGACAGATGAAACAGGCAGGACTTGGAGAGTCCAAGTCACGAACCAAAGGCCACACAGAGGGTTGGTGGTGGAATGGAGACAGAATTCTGTTCACTGGTGTCCAGTGCTGACAGATCTTTATGAGATAATTTATGGAAGAGCGAGAGGCAAAGGCTGGTTGTCATTGCTCTCATTGTAGAAGGGCAACCAGAAGAAATCCCACCATTCTGTCTCCTGACGATGAAATCAGAAAACTAAAATAACAAACCGTAAAGTCCTTCTGGAAAAAGAAAACAATAGTACCAAAAAGAGATTAAAATAAAAGCAGGCCAATGTCCTGTTGTCAAAGACTGGAAGCAATTGAGAGAGAGAGAGAGAGAGAGAGAGAGAGAGAGAGAGAGAGAGAGAGAGAGAGAGAGAGAACAGGACCAGCATCCTCTTCTTGGGAGACATGTTTGTGTTCATAAAAGGTGCAGAGTTGACAGCAGGAACTGATGATCTATTTATCCTAGAGGCAGGCACAGCCTTGTCTATTTAGCATTTATATAGCGCTTGTCTTCTCTGTGGTGCCAAGGTGCCCTGTAGGAACCCAAGACAGAGCAGGACCTGGGTGGGACCTCTAAGACGGCATCCCTCCTGAGAAAGGAAGGGAGCTGGGGCTACTGCCCACCTACCCTGCCAATACTCTTGCCTTGTCACTAGAAAGGTCATGAGAAAGGATCCAGGAGGAAGCTCTGCAAATGTCCCACTGAGAAGCCTCCTTTACAGTCCCTGAGTGAGATGCATAGGAACCTGCAGCAGGGCCTGGGTGAACTGGCTCCGAAGGCTGCTTCTGCCCTGTGCCTTCGGCTTCCCTCAGATCCTCCCTACCTTCCATCTCCCTTGGGCTCTTCAGTTCTCTCTTCCCGTGTGCAGGGACAGTTCCTGGGCTCACAGCTGGTGGCTAGTGTTTGTGATAGAGCTGGGGAACGGGAGGTAGATAGAGAAGGGAGATCTAGAAGTTCCGCCTGAGCTGACGGACTGTGTGACATTGGTCAAGTTTCAAGTTCTTCACACCCTCTTGTCTTTATCCTCTGCAGTCGTACAGGGCTCTGACAGAAGTTTGTGAGGCGCCTGCAGTGTACTCCAGTGAGACGTTTCCATTGCTTTTCAGTTCAGGATGAAAGGAAAGGAGTGTTTGGAAATGCACCGGCCACTTCTGAGACTTCCTGATTCATACTTTGGTGGGAAATCCTTTAATGAACACAAAGTGTTCATTTGTGTGCTTACCCATGTGTGCCCAGATGCATGAGTGTGTTCATGTATGTGGAAGTCAGAGGTCAACCACAGATGTCATTTCTTGGGTACCATCTCCCTTGTATTTTGAGACAGAGTTTCTCACTGACTTTGAACAGCCAGACTGTCTGGTCAATGAGCTCGGGGAATTTCCTGTCTCCTTCCCAACACTGGGATGACAAACCCAGATACTCACGCTTCACTAGCTGGGCTACCTCCAGGGCCTGCTTTCTTTCTTCTTCATATCTGTAGTCTCCACGGAAGACTAGACCTTTATGTTCAAAAGCATCCCTCATGGCCATTCAGCATGTAGTTCAGGTAAAAATCCTGCCACTCTGCCACCAAAATAGACTCTCCCTTCCCATTCACTGACATTCTAAGTCACTTCTATCCCAAAGCACTGGTAAGTGCCAGGTTTCAGGCAAGCCTATATTATTTGTTAGAAAAATATCAAGCAGAGCTGGGTGGTGGTGGCACAGGCCTTTAATCCCAGCACTCAGGAGGCAGAGGCAGGTGGATCTCTGTGAGTTCGAAGCCAGCCTGGTCTACAAGAGCTAGTTCCAGGAGAGGCACCAAAAGCTACTCAGAGAAACCCTGTCTCAAAAAACAAAAAGAAAGAAAAAAAGAGAGAAAAAAGAAAGAAAGGAAGAAAGAAAGGGAAGGAAGGAAGGAAGAAAGGAAGAAAGAAAGAAAGAAAGAAAGAAAGAAAGAAAGAAAGAAAGAAAGAAAGAAAAAAGAAAAAGTATCAAGCAATCTTAACCTTACCTACTATGTTAGGTACAAGTTGCTCCACCAAGGCGTTGAGTTACTTACCATCTCCACCCTAGTCTCTGTTCACACCTCTAACTCAGAGCTCAGTACCTCACACTGTGCACAAGGCCGATGTGATTCTGACCTTAGGCAGGATTTCCCCATCCTGACACCTGCGCATTCGTCTTATGCCCCCTTCTTCAACCATCTTTATTTGGTCCACACAACCAATGACTCAAGAAGTGCTTTATGATGCTGTTAGGTGCCCTTCTTGTAAGGAGCCTGCACTGGTTAACTTTAACTGTCAACCTGGTACAACCTAGAGTTTTACTGAGAAATAATATAGATTAGGGTGGCCTACAGGCAAGTCTTTTGGTTATTAATTGACATTGGAAGACCTAAGTCATTGTGGGTGGCATCATTCCCTACTCATAGCCCTGAACTATATAAAAAATAAAGAAAGTCACTGAGCATAAGCAGTCAAGGATGCATGCATTTATTTTCTCTCTGCTCATGACCATGATGCTTCAAGTTCCTGCCTTTCCATCTCCCCAGTAATGAACTTTGACCTGGACTTGGAAGCCAAGTAGATCCTTTCTTCCCTAATTTGCTAATTATCAGAGTATTTTTAACAGAACAATAGAAATTAAATTTGAACAAAGCCCCTTCCTACAGTGGTAATGGCTCTCTTGTTCATCACCCAACTCCTCCGTCCATGTATGGTTCTCTCATTGTGTCACATACATCTCAAATCAAGTCACCTTTTCTGCCACCAGAGAGAGGTTTCTGCAACCAGGAACTCTGGCTTCCCTTTCAACCCTCCTTTTTAAAGTTGCTAACTGTATCTCACCACCGTTATACGGTATAAGACAGCCTCACTTAGGCCAATGCCTGGCATCTAACGTAGCACCAGGCACATGGCCAGTGCTCAAAAGTCCTGTCTGGCTGATGACCCCCTTCTTTGGATAACACCCTGGCTAGATCCTAGGGAATTTTCCAAGAACCTCACTCTTCTATGCACTGGAGTCAGGTTACATAGGAAAAGTAGACAGCAGAGGGCTAAGTTAGAAAGACCTTTCCCATTTACTATGACCTAATCCGATGACTTTTCATGGACCTTCTCAGAGAGGTCTGAAAAGGAGGACAAAGGAGGAGTAGGCTGGAGATCTGCTGCTGCCTACAACTCCTGTTTTCTAGCACTTGTCCTGCAGACCTGCATGAGAGAAAATGAGCATTTAGTAGCCAGCCATCGTCAGGGTGAACTCTGCGCCGCTTGCCTGATGATCCCATATGGCTAGCCGTGTGGCTATAAGGGCTGGTTATGAGAGGAACAAACTCTACCCTGGAACTCCACTGATAGGCAGAGGAAAGACTGGCCCATGGTAAAACAGCCCCCTAAGAACATTCTAGAATAATGCAGAACTTTAACTCTGTTCACACTGTTGGTATTTGGATTTTTTTCCCCTCTCACAATTCCAGAGAGATGAGGTGAATCTGAAGGGCCCATTCTAAATCCAAGAGAAACAACGTGTTATGCATGGCCTGGATACCTATTTCCCTTGTCATCGCCAAATGAACAGAGATTTCGATAGTTTCCTATTCTATTTCTCCAGCCGCCAGTCAGTATCCTTCCAAGACACACACACAGGCAAACACTTGTTATGGTATCGTTCCTCTGGGAAACCTTTCCTCTAACAGAAAAAGTGCTTCCTGAAAAAAGAGAAAGGTCTCCTCAGTGCTTGGACTTCAGGAATCTTTGGAGGCATGAAGTCCTTCTGAGAACCCTAAACCTTAGGTCCCTACCTTCTTCCCTGATGAGTAGTGGGTTTATGTCTGCTACTTTTGTTACTGTTGTTATTTTCTTAATTTTAAAGATTTGTTTTATTACTTTATGTGTATGAGTGTTTTGCCTGTGTTATTGTCTGTGTACCACATCTGTGTTTGTCTGATGTCCAAAGATGTCAAAATCTGCATTGGATCTCCTGGGACTGGAGTGACAGATGGTTGTGGGCCACCATGTGGGTGCAGGGATTTGACCCTGGTCCTTCCCAAGAGCAGCAAGTGCTCTTAATCACTAAGCCAATTCTGCAGCCCACGGTCTGGTTCTTGACATCTCTCAAGCGTGAGATTTGGAACTTACTAAATGTTTTCCACTCCCACACATGACAATTCACAGATCTCTGTCCCCAGTAAAGCTGGGTGACTGGTACAGAACGCTCATCCAGGAGGGCAATCCAGAGAAGGGAAGTCAGGAATAACACATGCGCGGTTAGAACGCCTATGACAGTTTCTCTGACCCTACAAGCAGTCTTAAGTTTGGGGGATGTGTTCAAATCTAATTCACAACATCCCAGTAGATGGGTACCATTATCACCAACTCATAAACGAAGAAACTGAGGCTCGGAGGGTTAAACCATTTGCCCAGGGTCACTTTAAGCGGTGAGTGGCAACACAAGAACTGTTACCTGTCCATCACCTAGGACTCTTGGTGTCTCTGTTAGAGACTATGACCGTGAGCGTCCTCAGATGAAGTTCTGCCGGACATTTCACACAGAGGACTCTGTTCTACACAGAATGCACTACACTAACCATGTGGGGCCATTCCTCCAAGAGTGTGTCACTGTACCCACTGGGTGTCATTCCATCCAAACTGCACCACTATCTCCAGGCAGTGCCATTCCTCCCAGGGTGTATGAGTGCAAAACTAAGATTCATGAAGCTGCCCAGCCGTGTAACCAGCAGCTTCATTCTTCTCCCAGGTTCCTGTCCTCCAAGTAAGAGGATGGAGTCACTTCCTACAAGGGAACAGTGGCCCCTGTGGCTTTTCTTTCTTTTAAGCTGATGTATATTTTTAGAAACATTCTGACTCATAAGCGCATAAAAGACTGGGTCAGACAGAGCTTGGGGCGGTGGGTAGGGAGGAGGCTCTCTGCATTCCAAAGAAAGCTGAGGAGCAGCTTCAAACGATGGTTTGATTTTTTTTCTCCCTGATTTTGATCTTTAAAATGTCTGGAACCCCAGACAGCCGCTGGCAGCTTTGGCCACCAGGACCTCACAGCACTGGAAAGCCTTCTGGTTAACAGGGTTCTTGGATAATGAAAAGCTAAGCAAAATGAAATAGCCAGCAGTGCTGGGGTTGGCAGGGACACTGCTGACTGTGGCCAGACTACAAAAGTATAAACAGCAATACAGCAGGGACAGCAAGAAACACCAATGATCCCGGTGCCATGTGAGAAACCTGCTCTTCAGGCTGGTCCTTCCCCCTGGACAGAGAGAGCTCACTACGCAGCCACTCTCTGATGGTGACAAGAACTGATGAGTTCCCAGGGGAGTTCCACTCCCTTGAGGACATTCTTGCTTTTTGTTTCATGCTGGGAATTTAGAAATAGATACTGTGATTTTTCTGGTCAAAATTTTGTTTACAGGACCCAATATGAGTGACAATAGAAAGTGAGCTGTTGATGAGGTGTGGGGCTGCCAGGCACACATCTCTAGGGGAATGCAGACATAGAGTCACTACGCTTGCCATAGGCTTCACACTGGTACAAGGCTAGCACACCAATCTCTCTTTTCATGTACACGTATGTGCATACATACACTATATGTATGTTTACACACATAATCCACATGTGTGCATACATACAGGTTCATCAGACCCAAAATTTAGTTCCTAATCTCCAACCATCCACTCAGATCGCTAAACAGTGCAACATGAAAAAAAAAAAAAACAGACGGGAAATTCTCACTTAAGTACTGTGAGTGAATATTATATGAATAGAACAATGGAGAATATTTTTCTATTAATTTTGTGTTTGTTCTAATGTTTTTACAATAAGAATACATTACTCTTTCATAGGAAATACTTGTGGGTGTTTGTTTGCTTGGGGCATGGGGTTCAGTGTAGAAAATGGAACCCTGGTTTTTGCACGTATTAAGCAAGAATTCAGTCTTTCAGCTTCAGCCCTAGCCGGTTTCATTTTTCTTTCTTTCTTTCCTTTTTTATTTTTTTAACATATACAATATAATAAAGATATCCTGTTAAGTCCTTGGCAACTGTCTAGGATTTGAGAAGGAACGGAAGGAAAGACTCCATGAAAGGGGCTGGCTTCTCATACTCCTGAGGGAGTGGAGACATTCTGACAGCTCACTGTGGAGGAGGACTTTAGAGGACCCACAGAACAAGCTCCAAACTGGAAATCAGTATGTTAAAGACTGGGTATGCAGCCCAAGGTATCCATAGGGAAGAGGCTCTGAGTCCAACCTGCGGCAACAGTAAATAGGTAAACAGTTTTGAAGTGGATCCCTGGGCTTCAGCCTATCTGTGAGATGGAAGCTGTAGTGATGATGGAGAGATGGTTTAAATAGTCAATGGTTCTCTTTAACAACAGTTAAACAGTTCCACCTCTCATAGCCAGCTGTTACCACACTTCTTTAACGCCTTTCCCTGCCCCCACCCCTGTTGTTTGTCTGATCGGGGTCTGCAGACCTCCAGAATAAAATGGCAGCTCCCCCAGAGCAATGGGCATCGGGAGAGAACTGGGGGCCGTCTTGTAGGGATGCCACAGGTACAAAGGAGGCCTCTTCCAAGCTGTGCCTGCCCTCTCTAACCACGTGTCCATATCGTGCCAATATCCGAATGTATTCCTTTCAAGAATCCATATAAAACGATATTTCAGGAGAGTTTTACAGTCTCTTTCCAGATCTGTGAATCTATGATGGCAAGATAACATCAGGGGTTTGGGGAGTATTTAAACCTGGCTCTGAACCTCTACTCTGCCCGTGGGCTCCCTGCCTCTGACTGCTGGGGGTATGTTTATATGTAAATTCTCGGCAGAGGCAGGTATCAAACATCTCCTTTTCCTACAACATGGTTCCCTCTCACTCCACTCCCTTCCCCCCCACCACTCATCCCTGGGCCTGTTACCGCTGGTCCTGACTTCAGGAGAGACTGACTGACAAGCAAGACACAGTCTCCCAGACAGTTTTATTCTTCCCAAGTCTGAGTTTGTAGATCAATATAAACAACCAGAGTTGCTATCCCACTACTGTAACCCGAGGGAATGTCGGCCTCGGGGCTCCAGGCGCAGCACTGCTTCTCTACTTTCGCAGACTCATATGCCGTGTGCACACACACATAGGTACAGTCCTCTGTCGCCTCCACTCTTCCCCAGCACAAGGTTGACTAAGTATCTAAGGACTGCCCTGACCTTTCACCACCACTAAGTGTCTTCAGATGTTGCCACTTTGATTCTAATCCATGCCTTCTCTTCCTATTATCTCAGCTGCCAACCCCAGGAGACACATTAAATACATAATGCATTTTGACTTGCGTCTGGGCTATGCTGTCTGGTGTGGGGAGGTTACAACAGAAGCATATGCCTGCTTCTTAAAATTCAATTATTCAAATTCAATTTCTCCTCTCACTCCCAGTCCTCACCGGCATGTAGCCTGAGACTTTTCATCAGATCACTCAACCTGCCAGCTATGGAGCCAGAAGTTACTGGCTCCTGTTCAGCGCAGCCCTGTGGTGGTCTGCCTCTGTCTTTGTTGTTACACACGGTTCTGGGCGCTCGGAGCCCAAGGAAGCAGAAGATGGATGCACGTCACCGGACCCCAATGGTGTGTAACAAGAACAAAAGATATAGCCACGTAAGAAAGCAGAGGAGAGAGCGATTCGCTATCTGCTGTGGGAATGAGGCGCCATCTCTCTGCTATGCAGGTGGCAAAGCACTCAACGCTCAGCAGAAACAGTGCTCAGAGCCAGGCAAAGCAGAGTAAGGTCGCAGAGCACCATACGGCGCTCAGGCGGATTGCCTGGCTTAGTGAAAACGGGAGAGCCCATTGGCGGCTTCTGCAGCCCCTCCTGGACTGCAGCTGACCCCTTTGCCTCTGAACATTGGCCTCATGCCTCTGTGGGGCCCCAAAGCTATTATCCTACTACCCAAAGGAGCGTGTGGTGTTTCCGCTGTCGTTTAGGGCTTTAGTTTTGTTGTGGGTCTCAGTTCTAATGCTCTTCACTAGTGTTTGCCTTCTATCTGTATCCCCTTGAAGAAAGCCAAGTACTTTGCCCATCACCGGCACTGGAGAGACTCTCTTATATTAAAACATCAACAGCAAATGCAAATCTGAAGTTATAGTGTGACACAAAGCAAGTTTTGGCCAAATTATGCAGATGCCTTTATCACCTTCTAGCTCAGAGTAAGCCACGTGAACCCTTAGTATCCATCGGGGCCCGTGACTCTTGTCTACCTGCTCTATGTGTAAGTGAGGCACTTGATCTACACACATACCTAAGGTGATATGGGGTTCCCCCTTCCCTCACCCACCAATATCTTCATTTTACTTCTCAGTGGTCTGTGTCTCATCTCCCACACCAGGGCCTTCCAGTTCTCACCAGGAATGCAACAGTCTTTCCCGGTTGCCGGAAGCATTCTGTGCCTCCTACAGTCCGTTGAAAAGGATGATTTCTCTCAGAGTCCACTCCTTTCAACCCCAATCCTGCCGATCACTGTGGAGGCAAGGGCTTCACAGCCAGATGTTCTCCTGCCCAACAGGCAGCACTGTTTTCTGTGTTTTTGGTTACATGAACTCTTTCAAAGTCTCTTGCTCAGCTCACTTCTGGAACCCGCAGTCAGTCATCTACAATACAAAGCAACCACACCAGTCTCGAATAAGTTGTATTGATAGAAACAATGACCAGGCTACATCCAGCCTGATGGTTCTTCTACCTCACACTCCTCCACACTCCATCTGTGCTTTGTCACACTGCGGTTGAGGTTTCAAGACCCTGCTTTGACCCTCATGCCCCAGGCCACAGCAGACTGACACTCCCCAGACAGCCTGATCAGTTTCTCTGCCCATCCCCTCAAATCATCCCTGGATCGGAATTCTTTAAGGGAACCTCCCTTGGTTCTGCAGGTAAATCCAGCCCTCAGCTCTAACGTGCTCTATAGATCCTCCTTCCTTCCCCTTCACGAGACCCATCCCAGTTTGTAAATGCACAGGACTTAATGGGATTGGTTGACACTTGACTAAAAGTCCCATAAACTTGAATCTTATTTTGCTTGCCACTTTGTCTCAGTGCCTTCCTGATACACTGGTGTACAGAATGTGTTGTTGGTAAATAAACAAGGCACTGAAATTGGCAGAGACAGAATGAGAGGTGTGAGCAAGAACTGTAAGGATGGGTGATACATTAAGAGGAAAATTACGAGTTGATACAAGCTCTCCTGGAGCCCTCTGTGGCTATCTCCACACCTTTCAAAATTCCATTGACTCAGAAATCCTGCCTGCATGTTCCTTTAGGGAATAACCATGTATGCATATAGAAATTTAATTCTGCAGGATTTTCATCTTATCATAATAAACAATTAATTGTAAATACATTGTAAACTAAATATCCCCAAAGCTACAGAAGATGTTAAATACACTCATCCATTGAAGCCATTTGCTGTGCAGATGTTAGTAATGGTCTTTAAAGTCATGCTTATAGCTCACAGAGGACTGGTAGGTAAAGCATGAACTATTCTGTAAGATCCTGTAGTAGTGAACATGTGGTCTTATCAACTCGTTCAAACCTATAAAATCACAACACCAAGTTGGCTCAGTAAGCAAAGTGTTTGCTTTGCAAGCATGAGATCCCAAGTTCAATCCCCAGGACTCATATAAAAAAAAAAACTCTGAACATGGCGGCATGCTTATAACCCCAGTGCTGAGGAGGCAGAGGCAGATGGAGCCCTGGGGCTTTCTGGTCACCACCTTGCCTATGTGGCAAGCTCTCAGCCAATGTCTCAGAAGACAAGATGGATGGTACCCGAGAAATGACACTCAAGGCTGACCTTTGGCCTCCACACAAACGTAGGCATGAACACACAAACACACACCATTCACCGTGCACACACAGAGACAAGAATGAATACAATGCATACTGGAATTTGGGTGGCAGTGAGGTCTCAGTGCCAGTTTGAAAGCATGGCTCTGTGGGACATTGACAGCCGAGAGCTCGGTAACATGCATACCTTCTGCTCTTGTCTAAAAGTCTTTTGAGAACCACAGATAAATAATACATTATATTGAAATGACTTGTGCAAATGATCCCAATGTATTATCCAGCCAAGACCGGCATGATTTGTGGGGTTTGATGGAGTTTGACGTGGGATCCATGAGCAAGACAGAAGGAGCTACCCCGTCTCTGGGGGTCACTCCTTTGATTTAATGTGGCATCTTTTAAATTTGTCATTTAATGTTCTAAGTAAAGAAAAGTTTAATGTTTAAGTTGTTAGCCTGGATTGTAGCAGTCATCTACTATGCAGTGATAGTTTTAAATACAAATAACAGCATTTAACTCATTTGCAGAATCCCCAAATAACTTGGTTCCTGTTCTGGTGTTCTTATACACAAGTATTTCTTTCTTGCCATAACTTGGGAAATGATACAAAAATAAACACAACTGTTTTTACTTTGCCTCTTGATACCACGGCTACTACCAATTCCTTCTACTGCTTCACCGACAAGGGAAATATTGAAGAGAGAAGGTACCATTCCATTCCCTCTTCTCCCTAACCTGGTGGTGGCTGACAGGAGTCACAGCGTGAGTTACAAAGGACATGGTGGGGTTTTCTGGTCTTCACATTCCATAATGCTTTCTTGTTCTCTTTCTATATTAGAAACAAGTCCTGGCTTTCAGGGGACAGTGGCCCCTTCCAAATGTCAGCATTTGGGTGTAAGCATTCTTTGTTTTGCTCTCTGCTGCTACTTCTGTGGAAAACCTGTCTATGTGTAATGATGAACTGTACTATTCTTGCTGGAGAAGTCGTCTTCATGCAGGCTCAGTAAGAAGGTCAGATGGTGAACAGGTCTCCCCGCACATCACTGAGACAGGAGCCAAGTTCACTCTGCCACTTGGAAGTACTCTTTTCCCTTGTCCCCACCAGGATGGAGACAAGAGTGCCAGATGCTAAGTGTCTTTGTGGTCCCTTTAAGATGACTTCATCTATTGTTAAGACACTTAGAGCCCAAAACGTGTTGCCTTCTAGTGTTTGCCAGACATGTCATTCGATATAGAAAAGACACATGCTATTAAAATGGAAATGGATTTCTAAATATGCTGAGCAGCTTTCTCTGACTGGAGTATTTTTCTTGCTTTCCCAACCTTCTTCTCGAGTCACAGTGAGAGAGCTGCATGGATTATATTCAAGTGTACATTACATCACTTCTTCCCCGTTCTTTTCGTTCCCCATTTCGAGGGATGGGGTAGGACTGATAGGCGTTCCTGGCCTAGAGGAAGTCAGGACGTGAGTTCTGGCCATCACTTTTTACTCCGTACCATATTGTCCTATTCATCTCCTGTATCCTAGGCATCGCTTGTGGCCTGAAAACAGTAGCTGTTAATGCCTCCTCATGAAAGAGCAATGCTTGTAGGGCTTCATAAATGATGAAGTTGCTAATCCACTCCAGGCACATGCATTTAAAATTTCCCAAGACTGATTTTTCTTAGAAACAACAACAACAACAAAGAATAACACATATATTGGCAAAGAATGATAGAAACGCTTAGGTAAAATTATTTCTATTATGACATCCAGATTTCTACCAAATGAGATTCATTCCTTTGAGTTAAACAACTTCTGAAGTCTCCTTTTAAATTTCAGAGATCCAAGGAGAAAAGGGCACACTCTTTTTTCCCCTCAAGAATACTTTAACTCATCGGTTACGTAGCACTTGATTTGGAAACGAGAGCCAGTGGGGGAGAAGTGTCGGAATGAGAAGGAAGTCCAGGTTTCTTCCTTGTTGAGGCTACACAGAGCATGCCCACACACACAAACATGAAGGCATGTGTCGGGAAGGCAATGTATGTGAAGGCAATGTATGTGATCTGTGACTCAGGAAGAGAAGGGGGTTGTTCACATAAGGACCCATATGAAGGGAAAAAAAGTCTTTTTTTAATTTTGTTTTTGTTTTGTTTTTCGAGACATGGTTTCTCTGTGGCTTTGAAACCTGTCCTGGAACTAGCTCTTGTAGACCAGGCTGGCCTCAAACTCACAGAGATCCACCTGCCTCTACCTCTCAAGTGCTGGGATTAAAGGCGTGTGCCACCACCACCCGGTGTGAAAAAAGTCTTAATGGAAAGAAAGAAATATAAATACATTTCATGCATTTGAAAATTTGCCTTGACTGGCATTCCTTCCTACTATTTCACTCTGATAATGCCCCCACACTACCAATATAGCTAGATGCTGGCCTCCTAAGTGGGTGCACCACACTTACTCACGGCTGGCAAATGTTGGAGGGTTGGGGAAAGGGTTGGTAATACATAAAGCAAGTAAGCACTTACAAAAATTTGACCAAAGCACCACAGTGGACAGGGAGCTTTCACTGAGGGCTCTGTCTTCCAGATGAGGTTCTGAGCACTTTCCAAAATGAAGAAGGAGAACAGGAAAACATGGAACAGGACTAAATGGAATGGAATAATGGAGCTGGTGGAGAGTGAGTGAACTTTCACAAGGAAGATGTGTTATTCCAACAGTTGTCACAGTGACCCAATATCCATGAGAGCAAGTATGGAAGAATAATCAAACATTTAAGGAAAGAAGATGAACACGCTGTCTGTAAGACTTGGTTCACAGAGGCCTGACTATTCATAGACACTGGTTCTGTGAGGGTTGAACAATGTGAGTTTTTTTTTAAATTCATGTTTCTTTAATGCAGACATTGGACAGTTTGACCAAGGCCTCTTGAAAAAAAGAACTTTAGATTCCAAAAACATGTTTCCATCTCCTGGCCCATCATCTCCAAGCCCAGCTCAGATTCCAAAGCTCTGAAAGATGGGGAGAATGGGAAGAATAAATCCATGATGTAATTGTCTTTCTTGCTTAATCATGAAAAGGCTGCTTTGTTGCCCTCCCCTCCCACCACCCCCATCTGTACATCCTTAGGGAAGTCTGAGAAATTTCCAACTTGTTCACCCAAGTCGTTATCCAAGTAGATTAGAGCTAGGCACATTGCATACCAATGGACTGACTTGATACACACACACACACACACACACACTCACTCTCACACTCACACCTCTAGCGCTCATTTCCATTCTTCTTAAAGCTGACTTTACCATCACATCCTCCATAGATGCCACATGATTCTGTATCCTAGAGGCAGGCAGGTACCTAGGGAACATGCCAGAAAAGCTACCTGTTAATCACACACTCCTTACTGTGTGTCTGTCTTTCAAAGCTCCCGGGTATTTGTTTCCTTGGGATTATTTTCCAATCTGTCTCATAGTTCCTTTCTGTTCCCCCTAACTCTCATTGATTCCTTGCCTAACCAAAGACTAAATCTCACCAACACTCCAAGTTAGTGGAGTTTGTCTTTGAGCTACTTGGTGTCTCCCTTGAGATGTTCAGTGCCTTTTAGCTGCCCCCTCCCAATCAAGACCTAATAAGAAAGGGCTCCTGCCTGTTGGCCATGTGTTGCTGTGGCAGCATCTACCCAGCTCTCAACTCCATCAGAAGTCTTCGCAGTGTGCCCATTAAGGATATCTGGAGTGCCAGGGATGAGACATAAGGTAGCAAACTGAGTGTCTTTGTGATTCTGTCTCCCCAGCTCCCCTGCAGTATTTCTTAAAGGGAAGTGGATAACTGTGTCCTTCAGAATCACCCAGTGCGGTGTTGACACACGTCGTCAGCTGTTCTGCTTCTCCCAAAGGCAACTGGAAAGTATGGGCCAGGGTGAGCAGAGATCCACATAGGCAAGGTATTCTGGGGACTCTGAGCCTCAAGGCGAGATTCTGAGCCATGCTTGACCAAATATTTGACTTCCTCTTAGGTCCCCCAACCCCACTTCCACATGACCCAAGCTACTGCCTGACTCACCAAAGCATAAACAAGTATCCAGAAGAGATAATCTACTCTGGACTCTCCAAACAGAACCATACCCCTCCTGGTTTGAAATAATTCCAAAAGCAATTGGACCTGCCCTTCTGCTCAATATCTACTTAGTAAATGAATGACAAGGCCCTGCTCAAGACAGAGTTGAAAGCTATGTAAAACCAGAACATTGTTCAGTCTCCTTCAAACTATAGACAAGCATGTGCCCTGACTGAGTGATCAGTTGAAAGTCTTTGTACCCGACCTGGGTACTTCAGACAACAATTTTAACTTTCCACACAGTGCTAGGACTCTGCAAGAGTCTCTGCCTCTGATATACTTGATAATCATTACTATTTATATAACTAAAACCTAAAACTAAAGCCTGTGACCAAGTACTTTTCATTAAGGTGAAACATCCCACAGTGCCCTTCCTCTGTGTGGGAAGGGTGGATCAAGAGGGTGGGAAGTTGGTGTCAGAACACCGTTAAGAAGGGATATAGAGGTAGCGTGGGCTATGGAAGTAATCAGTCAGACCTCAGAAGCCAAGAAGAGGAAGAGCAGAGGAAAATTCTAGAAATAAAGACATGGGTGTGGGTGACTAGAAAGGCCTTGTCTATATGGCTTGTGGTGAATGACCTCTTCATCAACAAAAACATGCTTGCCTCTCAACGCAAAAAGGACCAATCTCCCATTTGAGGCTGACTTGCTGCTGACCTACCCTGAGGATGACCGAAGTTATCCAATGACGACTGAGCTTCTAAGGAGCACATCTCATCTCCAAATCATCCAACTTTCATAGAGTCAGTCCTTCCACAAACCTACCAAGAAGAGAAAATAGGACAGAGCAGAATGATGTACAATTAATAAAAACCCAGAAAGAGAAATTGGGGTTCAACCCGAAGATCTGAAAAGCAAAACATCCAGCCACTGGCTCTTTCCTTGACTTCAGTTTGAAATGGCTCCAAGTCCTGCCTCCAAGAATCTCATAATGAGACTGTCTGAGAGCTGTCTCTTCACGTCTTATATTCCTCTTTAGGGCTGGGATTAAAGGCATGCACTGCCTGGTTTCTGTGGCAAACCAGTGTGGCTGCTTGGATTAAAGGTGTGTGTCACCACTGCCTGGTCTGTAAGGCTGACCCATGGGGCTGCTTCACTCTCTGATCTACAGGCAAGCTTTATTTATTAAAATAAAAATGAAATACCACTACAGCAGAAAGCAAATGAAGTAGAGTTGGGGTGAGAAGAGACCATCTCATGTGCTGATAAGCAGTTGTGGCAGGAGAAATCTTGGAGTTTAAGGTCTTGTTTCTGTAGTATGTGTAGACTTTTCTACCCTCAAAAAGGTTTTATCCCTTGCCAATTCTGACCTTTCCGGAGAAGTTTCCTTTGGCTTAATGAAGTTCCCCAGGGGAGTAACAAACCATAGAAGACAGACATGGGTTCATTCTCACTTGCAAAACCATCACAGATACAACTATTGGTACTAGTGTAAAGTAGTCACACCACTACCATCAACACATCAGGGTAGCAAACAGTTGTGAGTGAGGTATTCACCACGCCTGTTGGACTGGAGCTCTCTGGGCCGCTTTCTCAGGGAAACCTAGACCACAATGTAGAGCAACAGCTGCAAAAGCTACAGCATCTCCACCTATGGGGGAGCCTGCACATGCAGTCTGGGACCTTCAGCTCACCCACACCTTCTAAGGTAGAAAAGAAATGGAACATAGGAGCCCAGCATGCTGTTCCCTGTACCATATCTCTGCTGCTTTCTGCTACTCTGGCTGGTGAGGTGTTCAAAATCGGGAATGCTGAGATTTCACAACTCACTACTCTGGGAATAAGCAGATATATAGAAAAAGCTCCAACTAATATTGTTTACAAAATAGATGCTATAAAAACTTCCCATGGATGTTCACCAATGGGCTGACACACATGACGCCAGTGGTGGAAACATTGTGGTTGTTCCAGAAACAAGCGTGAAAGTGGCTGGCCTTCTCAGTCTTCTCAGAGTAAAGAGTCTGGTAGCCTTAAGATTATTCCCCTAGAAGATATGAATGAGTTCGCCACACATATACATGGAAGCAATCAACTCAGCAGCTCCAACCACCAACCTCAGCAAGAAGGACATCTATCAGCGACCCAGGAGTGGGTGAACTCTGGAGACTTTGGCAGGGGGAGGGGGATAACTTCGTGCCAACAAATGGCCCCACTATGGCCCCAAACCAAGGGCTGGATTTGATTAAGGCTTCTCAAAACCAGAAGGACTGAACTTTAAGGATCTTAGGAACCAGCTGCAGCACACACCTATAACCTCAAGCAAGCAAGCAAGCAAGCAGTGGATTTTCTGAGCAAGGAGGGACACCTTTATTCTACTGTGGATGGTAATCACTTTAACTCCACAGGTGCAACCGGAGCTGTTTGGATAACTGAGATATTTCCAGCTGGACCTGTTTGCATCATCTGTCGTCTCCAGCTGTGCAGGCTTGAATGGTGACTTCTGAGAAGGAGGTTTCAAACAGAAGGTCTCGACTGACATCCTCCTGGAACTTACTGCTCTTCTGTTTTGTTGTTTCAAGGTTCAAAAGGAGGTAGTTGGCAAGGAGTAAACCAGGCTGCGATTTCATAACAGAAGCTCCAAATGAGCTGGTTAGGGCCCCAGGATGGATGGGATGGAAAGAGGGATGCTACTGAGAGTGAGCAGGGCTGCTCGATGCTTGGAAGCTTCTGTTCCTGAAAGGCATCCTAGGGCCTGTGGGCTGAGAGCCAGGTAAGGAGCACCCACTTTTGCTTCCCATGCTGGGTCTGTAGCTTCACTTTCAGAACTGCACTTTCCTTCCCTTCTTGTCTTGCCTGTGGCTGAAAGTGGTTTTATGTGAACATGATTCTGAAGTGATAGCCTCACTACAGAAGAAATGTTGCTACCATTTTCGTAAAATAAATGTGTCTATATGTTTAATAAAACCATTCTACTGGGAGGCAATTGGAATCCCTTTACTTTCTCAAGGCGGGGGAAAAAAGGGAGCAAGGGCCTCCGTATGGTGTGGGCTATAAAGTCCAGCTCAGCATTACTCAAGATAGGTGAATACTTTGGTAACGTTCTTTATGCACGAGGCAGTTTTAACATAGCCCCCTGAGCCTTGAAAAGATTTCTAATCATTTATGTGTTTCTCAACTCAGGGCCCAGTGCTCTGTGGGATCATCTTTTACCCAATCTCTTCTTTATAGATTAAAGAAAAAGTGGTCTGTTCATAAGAGCCGAGCCAGGAAGGCCATGTGTAACACAGATGCAGTGATCTAAGGAAATTGCTACCAGACTGTGACATCCACCTATGCTTCCTCAAAGACCCAAAAGACTAATTTCTCCTCACACATATCAGCTGACCTCACTTCTGACCTCACGAGCACACAGAAGGCTCTGGACCCATCATCTGGGTGAGGCTGGTGTAGAAAGAGGAAGCATTCACCCTGGGTAGATGGATCTTCTTCTTTGTCCCAACACATTTACATAAACTCGACAGAACTGGGAAACAGAACTAGAAGGTTTGTAACAGATTATCCGGAATCCGAGAAACAGAATACAGTCTCTGACCCAACAGAAACCACTAGACAATGTTACTAACCTAAAATATATTCTTATTCAGAGACAGACTTGCTTCCCCATATTTCAGCTGGGTAGTAAAATAAGAACCATCTCAGCCCAATCCCTTCCACACCATGATTCTAACATTCAGAAGACACATTTAAGGGGAACGAGAACAATGAAGCTGAACACCCAGACACCAATCAGCACAACATGCAGCTGAAGTCTGGACATTAAGAGCAAGCTGGATAAAAAGCCACACTTTCCCTCCTGCCTCCCAATCTCCCTAAAGTTAAAGTACACTTCAAAACCAGCTGTAAATCATCATACACATATGAAGTATAGTCATCGGCGAGATCTTTGCTCTTAAATATTGATGTAACACTTCTAGAAATACTGGAGGTAAGAAGCATTGTCCTGAATGTCAACCACAGTGCTGTGTGCGCCCACCCCCTTCTATCCTGAAAGGCACAGAAGCATCTGAGGTAATAAAGAGTAACAATGAATGATATCACAGGGTTTCTGTAAAATGAGAATTGCTAGGATGGGGTAGAGGAGAAGCAGATGGGAAAGAAACACACCCAGAGAGAAAGATTTCCGTTGAAATAAGTTCATAATATGTGAAGTGTGGAATGGGAGCTGGCAGCAGGAACGGAGGCTAGTTGTTCAAATGATATCCATATAAACACAGATGCAAAAGAAATCAGCTCTGGAGACAGGACAGCCGAGCCTGAGTAATGCCGCTACCACCAATGAGAGCCGTAAAAAGAGGAGACTATACGGAGTGCATGGTTGTTCCTGTGAGTTTGAAGATGCGCACACCCAGCGATGCTGGTGGGAGATGGAAGAAGGAAAGTATGCCTTAGCTATTCCTTAGTTGGCTATGTCTGCTAGAGTTCGTAGTCCTTCCAGGTCTCGACAGTCCGCAGGGTGTCTCTGTACCTGGATATGTGCTAAGCAGACCTGTCTCAGAATGAAGATGCGCTGCGCGTGGGGCAGTCTTGGGAGATATAAAATGAGGAGATGTGGTCAGGAGCTTCAGCTGAGCTCCTGGCTCTTGCTGACACGGGCGCTAGTTATGGAGAGCCACACAACGGGTAGGCAGACAGAAGGCAGGGAGCGCTCCTCATGCACTAACTGGCCAGTCAATCCCACTCCACTCCATACAGCCTCTCTCCTCAGCACTTGCCTAACTGTTCCGCCCTGAGGGTTGGCTGCATAATCATATTTATAAGATAGGTCGGAAGGAGGAGTAACTGCTCCCATTGACACATTTTAGTGTTTTACTGCCTACCCATCTGAAAATCTTTTGATTGAATCCATAGAGTAACCAGGAATGATAGCAGCTATGTGAACTAAGACAGGAACCTGGAGGCATCTTAACACACATTATCTATGCCATGCCGTTGTTGAATCCTCAAATCAGGCTATGAAATACACTGACTGCCCACAGTTCACCAACAGGGAAAGGAAGGCTCACGGAACTTTAATGTGAGCCAGGTGTCACAACTCTTACGGAGTGCCTCCTGCACCTCTCCTAAAGTCCCCGCCAGCTGCCCCTGATCCCTGGAGAGATGGCCTATCTTACTCATGTCACATTATTTGTGGACTGCCTACAAAGTTCACCCTGACTTCCATCTCCCTTTCAGAGTTTCCTGAAGTGTTATCAATAATTCAACATTTTGTATTTAGCGTCACTGTCCTCACGGAGGGCTTATTTTGCAAGGGACGAACATCTTCAGGGGGTAAAGCAGATCTGTATACTTTCCTCTGTGGATGTTCATCCCCAGAAATCCCCGAGGGTGGGAAGAACAGAGAACACATCAAGAAGGAAAGACAAGAAGCCACCCGCACAACTTTTACTTACGCCATCCCCATTTCATGGATAAACCAGCCTTTAAAGGCCTGTTGGGGCTGCAAAGCATGGTGAAGATGGAGCCCTCCCAGGGGTGCTCAGTCTCTGCTCAGCATGCAGGGGCTGAAACAACAGGTAGGTCATTGGGACCTCTGGCAAGACTCATAGTTCATTTCACTCCTGCTCTTCTGGTATGACGAGCATCTCTTCCCTGTAAAAGGCCTAATGTGTGATCCGCTCTCTGAGGGGTGACAAGTCTTGTTGATTTGCTGTACAACTATCCTGGCCGTGTCATCTGACAATGGCACCCAGGCTTGGATGTCCTTGGACACAGGGGTTTCTTCTCCAAATCAAAACATTATTTTCTTCTACCAGTTGCAACTGGTAGGTCAATGAACAATGGCAGGATTTTACATTAAAACACCTTTCCCCTGCCTTTTGGAAGCCATTAGGACACCGGCTTTCAGCTCCAAGCATACAAACTTAAGTTTTAAGTGAAGCCAGAGGATTGGGATGAAAACAAATCATGCAAACATCTTCTTTCCACCAGACAGCAGACTTGTGGGGGCTGTGGTCCATTCATCCACCCTTCCTTTGTGGATCTCAGAGCTAAATCTCACCCCCCAGAACCTTCAGGGCTTTGTGTGGCTCCTGCCTCTATGCTGTATGTTTGGTCTGATCCTCTTTGTCTGAGTGTCACGTGACTGTATGATATGATAATGGTGTGGCTGAGTAGCATTTTGAGATGACATCCAGCTTACTATTTCCTCCACTCCTTGTGACCACTCTTGTTCCATCTATTGAGAAGGACACTTCTCACCCCACAGCAAAAGAACAACAAAATGGAACACTGTCAGGGATTTCTGGGCATACCAAGAAATGTACAAAAGGGGACTTCCCTGTGTGGATCCATCTCTGCCCTGTGGCATCCCTAAGCAGGATGGGGAGGAGGAAGAGTTGGAAGGAATCTGGATGGCAGATGTTTGGGTCTGCTTTGAGTTTCTGAAACCTGTGCCTCCATGGGACCCCATGCAAGTGCAGACCTCACCGTGTCCTTACAACACTTGGCCTCTGGGTTTGTGAACAAGAAGGAGACTGAACAGATGAGCCGGACACCGTGAAGCCCATGGTGGTCCTGGTCTTTCTAGGGTCCCAGAAAGGCTGTCTGAGAAGGAAGAATAGTGGGAAGGACTGAGAGGGACAGACGCCTGCGAGTGGGAACAAGCTGAAGCAAAACCATAAACTTCAGAGGTTGGCACCAAGGGAGCCATAATTAAATAAGGCTGAGCACCCGTGGTGAAACTCTGTGGAAGGGACACTATGCGGGACCAGACTTCCACTCCATCTCTCAAGATGGCAGCCTGGGACCAAGACAGGTCTCTCCAGAACCCAGTGGTGGGGATCCCATGCCCTGCCCCTCCTAAGAGTCATTTACAATATAACTGAGCTCCAACCTCATTTGCCTTAGCAGACACTACATTGTCTGAGAGTGGCTAGACTAAGTTTCTGTATCAAGTACGATGAAGATTCAGATGTAGAAAATTAAATCACCATTTAGGAAAATGAACTAACTTATTTTTGCTCACTGGAGCCTATGTCGGTGAAAATTCATATCCAACAAATAGGTTCTGCTCCACAGAGACACTTATGTTACATAGTGTTAAGCAACTGCATAAATAAAGACTTCCCACAAAACACTGCACTCCCGTTCTTGGCCCTGGAGGGATCTGAGTGGCTTAGATAAACTCTCCACTCGGGCCAGAACTGCTGCAGGAGATAGCAGTTCCAGCCTGAGAGAAGCTAGCCACAAGCACCATCCCACTGGGATTCTTTCCACAATTAATTATGCAAATGGATTATTGATTATTAATTAGAGCATTTAGTGATGTTATTAAGAACTTGGAAGATAAATCTTTTTGACTTATATTTAGCTGGGAGATTGCACAAGCAGTAAAGGTACACGAGCAATAGCTGCATAATTACATTTTAGGAATGGCAGAAACCTGTAAGGGATGCGGAGAGAGTTAATTGACATTTAACAAGATAACTACTGCAAATTAATTGGGAATTATCTGCTAAAATATGAATTAACTTCTAATAATATTTTAACCAGCTAATCTAGGATGCCAGCATCTTCTCATTGTTGCCGAACTACCTAAATAAAACACTCTGCCAAGACGGTAGCCTTAATTTGTCTTCCAAATAATCAATCAAGTTTTATTAAGATTTATTGTGTAACTAGGGCGTATCAGAGGGTGAAAAGAAATATGACCTAGAGGTTCTTCCACTGTGGGATTCATGGTACCACGAGCGGAGAGAGTGAGCCCGAGGAACTGGGGTGAGAAAGTGTGTTAATCTCATTTGATAACGGCACTCATGAGCTGATGCCAAGGCTCAGTGGTGGAGCCTAGCATGTGTGAGGCCCTGGGTTCTACCTCCAGCACTGTCCAAAGCAAAGAAGCAAAAAAGCAAGAGGGAAGCCATGACCAGACTCACTCTAGCTATGCAGTCTCGCTTCACTCTTCTGTAAAATGGGAGCGACACTTACCCCACTTAGAGTTCCTGGCACTGAGGTTGCCCTTGTGTGGGCTGCCTAGGGATTGCTCTACACCTCTCACTCAGCAAGGCAACAACAACTGGGTGATCCTGAGAATAAAGATCAATGGGTACCATCTGCACAAATGGAGGAAGTACTTCCCTTGTGTTCAGTGAAGCTATGTGGCTAAAACATAGCACTGAACAAGGTAATGATCATGGGAGAGGCAAAGACCCAACCAGCATGAGGCACGAGCTACAGCATGACTCCATGCCCAACATGGAATCAAGAACCTGAATGTAACAGTTGTAAGCACAGCAATCCAAAATTTGAACCTGAGGAGTTTCTGGAGGCTTCTGTCTGTCTTGCATCACACAACCTCGCTGCAGGCACAGTTCTGAGCATACCCCATGCACTCTTTGCTCTGTGCGAGCCACCACACCACACAACCTCACTCGGGCATTCTGAGAATGCCACACGGACTCTTCATCCTGTGCGAGCCACCACAGCACCAGCCAATGCTGTGCAAAGCTCATTAGCTCAAACTTGAGACTCCTGTAGTTGTGCATTGCAGGGATTTTACTGAACACGCAAAGGTTTCTCTCTTATGGAGGCAGAATGGTTCAATTATAGACATCAAAGACTTTAATATTTTTCTGCCATCATTTTTCAGCACACAAGTGTCAAATTAGTTTGTTTTTGGATTGTACTGTGTTGGACTATTTGATTTGAAACTGTGCTATTTGAATGGCTGACTTGAGTTTTATAAATTAAAAAAAATCAGTAATTAAACTTTATCTTTGGATTAAAATAGAATTTCAAACTATTCCTGAAACAGCGCTAAACATACTTCTGGCAGTTTTTATTATGTATTTATGAAAATCAAAGTTCTTGACATTGAATATTATAAAATCACAACATCAGTCATCTCTGAAAACATTGAAGATGCAATATGCCTGCAGTGTCAGATATTTGGAAAAGATTTAATCCTTTATGTAAAAACAAAAAGCATATCCATCTTATTAGTATGCAGATTTAATCTTTGATAAATGGTAAAATTATGTGTATACCAAAGAATTATTTTAATAAAAATTTCATTAATTTTTAAAATCAGCCAATGTTTGATTTGTAAGCCTGTTTCATACATCTGGGGTAGCATAGAAATTTCTTGGGTGAAAGAAGATACAAGTGAAAAAGCTTTAAAGCTTTGGTCTAGACCGGTCTAGATTCGTCTAGACCAGTTTTCACAGGTTAGCCAGAACACTTCATCCAGGGTCCCATATGGAAAAAAGGCCAATGATTTTTTTTTCATTGTTGTCATTGTTGTTTTGTTTTTGAGGGTTTTTTTTGGTTTTTAGTTTTTTTGGGGGGTTGGTTTTTTGTTTGTTTGTTGTTTGTTGTTGTTGTTGTTGGTTTTTTGTTTCATTTTGTTTTTTGGTTATTTGAGACAGGGTTTCTTTGTGTATCTCTGGCTGTCCTGGAACTCACTCTGTAGACTAGGCTGGCCTCGAACTCACAGAGATTCGTCTGCCTCTGCCTCCCTGAGTGCTGGGGTGAACGGCGTGCACCACTATCACCCAGCTATGGCCAGTGGTTTTTAGAAAACATAGGGTATGGTGGCAGTTGGAATGAGAAGGTCCCTATAGGTTCATGTGTTTGACCACTTTGTCCCCAGTAGGTAGTGATGTTTTGGGAGGTGTATGTGGCCTTGTTGAGGAAGCATGTCACTGGAATTTAAAAGTGGGCTTTGGAAATTTAAAGACTTGTACTGCTTTCCAGTGTTTGCAATTCAAGACGTGAGCTCTCAGCATTCAGTTCCAGCTCCCGTGCCTGCCACTTGCTGCCATGCCTCCCCACCATGGCTGACTCTTATCCCTCTGGAATTATAAGCCAAGTCAACTTTTCCTGGTATTTTATCACAGCAACAGAATAGTAAGACATGCACAATGCCACTTAAATGAAAAACAGGCTCACACAACAGAAATATGACATATTTTGGGCTTGTGAGAAGGCACTTAGATACAGGGACACACAAACACACACAGAACATAAGCGCACATACATACATACATGCATACACACATACACACACACACAGATGGCATGCATACATACAGGCATTTAAAAAATCTGGATATATATGTACACCCCTTTATCAGGCTATTTGGGCCAGGCAAGTATCAGGTCAGACTTCCCTGAGCACCTCAGCTTTGTTTGTAAAGTTTACTCCATCATACCACCTAATTCTAACTGTAGGAAGGAAATGTGACAAGATAGTTCAGGGAAAAGCATTGGCTGGAGGAAGGACAGCATGGAAGGAGATGAGTACCAGACACACTCACTGCAGCCTGCTGAATGCAGAGCAAAGGATGGGAGCAAAGCTAAAAAGCAGGACAAAGGGGTCACATGACTGCAGACAGACAGGCAGGCAGGGGCCTAAGTCAGAATGGAGGAAGTTGTATCTGGGGAGCGGAGGACAGTGAGAAATGTGTGCATTGTGGGGTCAATAGCCATAAGCAAAAATCCTAAGAGGATTTTAAAAGAGCTACTTGATAAATAAATATATATATTTTCATATATATGTGTGTATACATATATATGTATATATATGTGTGTGCACACACATATATGATAGATATGATATATACACATATATACATATATATATTGTGTGTGTGTGCGCGCACACACGCACGCATGCATGTATGTGAAATGGAGACCCTGAAAGGTGGCAGCTAAGGGATGGTCATGTGTTATTCCATGCCTGCCCTGGGGACACTGGTGAAGAAAGGTGAGCCTTACACACTTGGAAGTGATGGGGAAGGGTGAGTTCAATGGGGTTTCAGCTTGTGTCGTCAGGACCTGGAAGCCACGGGAGCCACACCTCAGGCGGAAGCACAGATGTAGGCCGTAAGCAACTTCAAGGACTAAAATCAAGAGAATTCAACTTTAAAATGCAGAGTTCTGTGACTACTGCCAGGAAAATATGCTGGCGAGGGTATGGATAAAAGAAACCTTTGTACACTGCTGGAGGAGAATGTAAATTAGGGCAGCCACTACTGAAAATAGAATTTCAGGTTCTCAAAACCATCTTACGCTTGGGTGTAAAAATGGAGGAAATAAAGTCCGCATACCAAAGGGACAGCTTCAGGCTGCATCTCTGTCTGTTACAAAGTTACTCACAATAGCCAGGCTGTGGAATTGACATCTATGTCTGTCATCAGATGACTGAGTAGAGAAAATGCAGTACATAAACATAGTGGAGTATTATTTAGCCATAAAGAATAAATTCTTGTCTTCCACAGGAAAATGAATGGAACAGAAGATCATTATGTTAAACACTGGAAGAGAAAAACCATGCTTTCTTTATACAAAAGAGTAAAAAGACCTGAAAGAAGAATTGCTAAGGAGGAAAGAGGGGATTCAGGGAAGGAATGTGCGACAGAGAAGGGAAGGAAGGTAGGTGGTATGTGTACCTTGTATGGGCATATGGACATTTCAGAGCGAATCGCATTAATTTGTACAATTAGTGTGTGTTAATAATGAAAACAAAACAGAAATAAAATGTGGGTTCTGGAACTGTCTTACTATTAAATTGTACACATGAATAACATTCTGTTGCTTTCTCATGGGTGTCAGTCAAAGACACGAGACCACGGAGGCCTCACAAACTCTCCAGGGATGAGAGGAATGAGAAGGATCAGAACCCGGGCAGGGAGGACACTGGCTGCTGCAACATTCCACCTTGATGTTTTCCACCACCAAATTGTATTAAGAGCAGGTGCTTTCCCCAGAATATCTATGTCCATCAGACAGACCTCTTTCCTTCTTAAGGAAGACTCTTTAACACTAAGAGATGTTAAAAAAAAAAAAGCCAACCAGGGAGTCAAGACACCAAACCCTATCTGTCACCTCCTACAAAACCTTTTCCCGGCACATCTGTACTCTACCGCTCTGCGTTTGCGTTTGAGGGGACAAAGAATGGTCATCCCAGAAACGACCCCTGTCCCACTGGCTGGGCTCCCCTAGGAAAGCCTCTCTTCTGCCCCTATGGTTTTCTGGTCAGACACCAGAGGCCTTGCATTGGAGGCTACCACCTGTTCACCCAGCTCAGCGGTCACAACCTGCTGGGTTTGCTGCAAACCCAAGCCTCCCAGCACATCCTCATTCCTTCATCCATTCTGACCCCACAAACCCCTTCCAAAAAGGAAAGAGATGGTAGATAGACAGAAAGACAGACAACAGACAGATAG